>SNQJ01S0075710.1:3148-31819 GCA_010110895.2 Picea sitchensis
ATTAGTACTTTTCTTGGACAAATTAAATAAATGAAAGATAAATTGGGAGATATAGGAGAAAAAGTGTCAAACATTGATCTTGTCACAATTGCCCTAAATGGAATGCTAGAGGCCTATCAAATGTTTATAACAGGCCTTGCAGCAAGGGAGAAAGTTCCTACTTTTGAGGAACTCACAAGTATATTGTTGCAAGAGGAAGAGAAATGCGCGAATTTGAAGCCTCAGAATTCAGACTTAGCACAACGGACAACCCTAAAGGGAAACCAGGAGAAGGAGGCAGAGGAGGAAGTTCATTTCATAAGAAGTCATTTCCAAAGCCAAATCAAGGTATTCCATCAAATAGAAATGAACCTAGGTTCTTTTATTGTGGTAGGACTCGACGTCTTGCTAGAGAATGTTATAAGAAGAAAAATGATGATGAGGCTAGGCATAAAAATAGAAAACATTCAAGACACTTTGCAGAAGAAAACCCGAATATTGATCCAAAAGATATCAAATTGTTTGTGTCTAATGTTGCGTTGTCTACTGAAACTGATGATGTTGATGCATGGTTCATTGATTCTGGCCCTTCAATTGACATGACATGTAACAATAATTGGTATATAAACTTTAAAGAAACACATAATCGTTCCCATATTTATCTTGGAGATGATCGCTCTTATCAAATCAAGGGATATGGAGATATACCAGTAACACTTCCGAATGATATTGTCAGACACATTCGCAATGTTGTGCATGTCCCTAGGATAAAGAAAAACTTGATTTTTGTGTCCACCATTACATATCAGAATTTGAAGCTACAAAACGCTCAGAATGTTAATTGTACTAGCTACAAAACACCATTGGAAGCTTCACCTATTAGATGTAAAGTCTTCTTTCTTGAATGGTGAGTTAAAGGAGGAGGTTTACCTTAGTCAACTAGAGGAGTTTGTGAAAAGTGGTGAGGAACATTTAGTATGTAAATTAAATAAAACATTGTATGGACTAAAACATGCACCTAGGTCATGGTATGAGAAGATAAATTCCTTATTTTTGCAGCAGGGTTTTATGAGGAGCAAAAGTGATCCAAATCTGTATACCAAGTTTGATGAAAAGGGGCACATTCCATTGATTTTCTTATATGTTGATGATTTAATGATTACAGGAAATTCAAAAAAATTGATTAGTGGAATTAAGAAGCAGATGTCACAGGTATTTGAAATGAAATATCTTAGTGCGTTACATTACTGCCTAGGTCTTGAAGTTTGGAGGAATGATGGTCAAACCTTTGTGTCTCAAGGAAAATACGTCAGAGAAGTACTTAAGAGGTTTAAAATGGATCAGTGTAAAGTTTCTTATGTTCCAATGTAGCAAAACACAAAAATTTACTATGATTATGGTTCAAAGGAGGTAAATGATACAGTGTATAAACAGATGGTGGGAAGATTGAACTATCTCACTACAACCAGACCTGACATAACATACTTTATTAGTGTGTTAAGTCAGTTTATGGATAAACCTCTAGAAAGACATTGGAATGCAGTGAAAGGGGTACTCAAGTATCTCAAAGGAACAATTGATTATGGTATTAAGTATATTGATTCATTCGATGTTGAGCTGACAGGTTACTCAGATTCAGATTGGGCTGGAAATCCATATGATCATAGATCTACTACATGCTATTCTTTTGGCATTGGATCTAGGATTGTTTCATGGAGCAGTAAGAAGAAACCTATTGTATCTTTGTCATCAACTGAGGCAGAATATAAAGTGTTGTGTGCAACAACTTGTGAAGTTGTTTGGTTGAGAAGACTACTTCAAGATGTTGGAGAAGAACAAAAGAAAACTATGATAATCAAATGCGATAACTAGAGCTCAATCAAGTTGGAAAATAATCCATTTTATCATTCAAGGACAAAGCATGTAGATACTTAGTTCCATTTTGTTCGAGAAAAGATGCAGTCTAATGGAATTTCTTTAATGTATTGTAATACTAGTGAAAACACTACTGATATTTTCGCTAAGCCTCTTGGGAAGATCAAATTTGAACTGTTTATAGAGATGTTAGGTGTGGATGTCAATTCTTTCTCCATTAAAGGGGAGACTTAGAATAATGGAGAATTAGTTGTGGTAAAAATGATTAGTTTCCAATCATTTAGAATCGTTCTTAAACTATATGGCATCTTATATATATTTGTAATTCTCAATGATTAACTTGAACAAAGCTTTGTCTTTGCTTTCCCGTCTCTAAATGTTGTGAGTCAGTTTTCTTCTCTCTGGTTTTAAGTTACATATATATACAGCCTGAGTGGGTCTAATGGTTAAGAACATATGTTTCCTCCTAAAAGGTCACATGCTTAAATATATAGGGGTAGGGTATGTATACCTTACTTTACCAGTAAAATCATTGGGTTGAGGGGGTCTCATACATCAATTTGGTGTCTGACTTAGCCATGACCTTAAAAATAAATTATTATTATTATTATTAGTATATGTATATATGTTAATTTATTTCAATATGTTGCTTAAATTTATAATTATTTCCCTATTTTTTTATCCATTAAAAATCTTATTGTTAATTAAAATAATAAAAAATATTGAAAATCACCTTCCAAACACGCAAACCATCATGAACTTGTACATTTTGTGTGATTCTATACCTTCACAATTTTTATAATGCACTGGATTAAAAGTAGATTAAAACACAATTTGTAAGTGTTTTTTATTTCCTTAATTTTTTTCATTGGAATTCAAAACCTTCAATCTAAGTATTGTGTATAAACTATAGTCTCATCATGTAAATGTATGATTTATAGGTATGTGAACTCTTAAAATAGTTAATACTAGAAGTTGCAATTTAAGCACAAAACTCTTCAATTCTTTGGAAGAAAACCTCGAACAAAGCAAAAGTTTTATTTAAACATTAGACTCATAACATATTGTTATTTTTTGAAATATTTTTCTTATTTCATTTTATTATTTTTTTTAGCTGAACAATACTATTTTAATTTAAATAGTTTCATTTTTTTATATTTAAACTTAAATATTATATATGCATATGTAGATTTAGACATTCACATATCTTTATGCAATAGAGAAATTAAATAGACTTTGCGTTAGTCTTGCTTGCTAAGTTGATGGACACATTACACAATAGCACTTGGAATTGCTACTCAAAATAAAAATGTGATGGGTTATAAATGCTATCTTACATGAGGAGTAAGGGTTGTGTGGATTTAAGAAGCCCCCTTACACATCTCAAGTTGGATGGTAGACTCACAATGAACATCTCTTTGACCCCATTTAACTAGAGACTCTCCATCAATTGTATACAACAATACATTAGGAACTTACTTGTCATTTATACTTCAACATTTTATCCATTGTCCTTGTCTTCTTCCTTTACTTTCAACAACTTTTTTATTAGTTATTTGTGTTTAAAATACTTGTTCCAATGATTTTTATTCACTCATCCTATCATATATCATATATATAGTTGCACATTTCTCCTTGCATGTATTTTCCTTGCATATTTTCTATTCTTTTTCAATCTTTGTCCCTTCCTAAAAAATGCATTATCAAATAGAACTTACTCTTGTTTATCCATTTTTTTTACATGTTGTTTCACATAGTTGGTTTTGAAAACCATGGAAACATCAACTAAAGAAATGGTGCATCCATAAAACCCACACCCCATCTTATGGATGATTTACATCTACATAGAAGACAATTCCAAATCAAAGTTATCCATCCAGTAAGGGGTAATCTTTCCAGAGCCGAACTAAAAGAAAAGCTTGCACACAAATACAATGTTTCATATAGATAAAAGATATTCATCTATGGATTAGAAACAAATGGTCAATTATCTAAAGGTTTCAAAATAATATATAACAAGATAGAAGAAGCATTGAAACACAAACCAAAACAACATTTAATTCAAAATGGTCCTAAAAGTTGTAGTGACAAGAATATCAAAGAGAGCAAAATTAGACCTAAAAACATCAATGGAATTAAGAAACAAAAATAAACACTCAAATTCCTCATTTCATTTCAAACATATTCTACTTCCATACTTATTATATAACTATTTTTTCCCAAAAAAATGTATCATGATAACATCAAGGTGTGTCGACATGTTTTCTTTCTACCTAATTTATACTTGCTTTATATATAGTATCAACTACGTTTCGACTACAACATGCTAAACATGCTTTATTTCTTACTTACTCCATACTTCTTGTATAATTATTTTTGGAGAGTGATATATATCATGAAAATATTAAGCATTTGTTAATTTCTATCATTCTTTATTTCTATTAAACTAAAATATTTTTTTTATATGTAACGTGTTTATATTTCAATTTACTTTGTGTTTTCAAGTTTTACTTTCATTTTGCATTTACATCATTTTTTGAAAAACAAATAAAACATTTCATAATATACGATAAAACAATTCATAAAATAAGACATTTTTTTAGAGTTATATTTCCATTTTATTTTAATATAAATCTTATTTTCCAATAAATAATTTTCTAACATACAATTAAAAAATATCTTTATTTTTTTTAATGAATAACTATTTTTTCAGGTTGTAATTTTTCTTACAAATGACAAACAAATTTATGATAAAATATATATATTTAGTTTTGTCAAACAAATTTATAATAAAACATATATAACTAGTTTTATAATTGCATAAATTTTTCTACTTTATTTTACAAAACATATGACCTATTTTCATATCTCTCCAAATAATATCATACAAAACATATGACCTATTTTCATATCTCTCCAAATAATATCATAAAAGTAATAAAACATTCTCATAAAACTTAACCTATATAATATATTTCACTGACTAAATTATGTAATAATAAAAATGTTACACATATATATTTTTAAATTTTTTTGTTTAAAAAAAATAATTTCTCATTTATTTTATGTGTACTAGATACTATATATTAATTATAAAAACAATTTCATACATTTCTAAATTAGAATTTCATTTTGTGTATTATATGCTAACCATATGTTGCACATTATATCATAATTATTATTTTTTAATACTTATCTATCAAACAAAGTCTTATTATTATTATTATTTTTTAATATATTACTTTGATTTGCAATATTGTTTAAATACTCAACATAAAAATATTTTACTTTATTAATATAGTTTATAATATTATTTAAATAATAAACATTAATTGGTTATGTCATTTTAATAAAATAATTTGCAATATTACTTAATTAATAATATATATGTTAAACCTATTTATGAATTTATGAAACATGTCATTACAATAGTAGATAATAGAATGTTTAGAATATTGTTTCATTGATTTATGGGTTTAAGCCATAGAACATATTTATAAATTACAAAGTTTAATTTTTACTGAAAAATGTTACATAATGGCAATGAGATACATAATAATTTCCTTTCTTAGATTTCATTCATATGGATTGTATATAATTGTTTTAATATTTTGATATGAAATTGATGTGTAGGGAAATTTTGATTTCCAACATATACCATTTTTTTTCGAGCAGAAAAAATTCCTCAATTATATTATGAAAATATAATGTGTTCTCATAGTAAGTACAATTTAATAGAGATCTCTGTCAAGGAAATAACACACAACAGATGAGAAAGTGTGCCAAAATGTATTGACAAGTGATCGGGCTCTAAAGAAGGAGTGGACGGTCTAGAAAATACAACTAATCTTGAGAGGAGAAGAAGGGAATTTATGAAAGAAATTGTGAGATAGTGGCTGGAAATGTTGCTGAAGTTCACATCCAATGATGGTATTTCGTCCTAAAAAATCTAAATAGTATGAGTGGGGCCCTCATAGCCATATATCCAATGATTGAAGTGGAGCACACCAACTTTCCTCTGTAGGGAAACCTTGGATAAGATATTCACTTCCAAATTATACTCTTAGGAGGTATGAGTGAAAGATAGATTCTTGAATTGACACATAAGTGATCGAACTCTATCTTTCCAGGCCAAGAGTGTAATGGCTTTTAATTTACCCTAGTGATTCAGCCAGTCTATGATAACTCTGGAATCCCTATCAAATGTTGGCTATCTATGTTCAGTCTAGAAGCCAAGTGTAGGGTTGGCCATACACCCAGAAGTTTCTCCCTTGTGTTGGTGCCTGGGCCACAACAAAGATTCCACCTATATATGGAGTTTTGACTGAGATTTATCAGCCCCCCTGCACCACTTAGGGATCCATTTTGTTGTGATGCACCATTAAACCATCCTGTTGGAAGTTGTAATGTGGAAGGAGGCGTGATTAAGATCTTTTCTTTTTCAGTGTCTAGGTACATGTCTTTCTAGAGGTGGAACRGTCCTAGGGATTTGTATGATATAGCACTGATGGATGGATTCTTATTTTCAAAAATTTTGCAGTTTTTTGACAACCAGATATACCAATTGGCCAAAGGAGGGAGCATTTTGTAGAATTTTTCGGATGTAGTCCAATGATCCAAGCAATCAGTGATGGAACTGCCAATCCAATCTACTTTTAAACTGTTGTCCTGAGTTATTTTGTCCCATACTTGGCGAGTGAACATGCAATGAGTGAATATATGGTCTGTAGACTCTTGGCCCCTGAAGCAGAGATGGCATATACTTGTCCATCTAATTTTCTATAGAAAGTCCGAGATGGGGATTTTTTTGTTCAATGTGAGCCAGATAAAGATCTTAATTTTTAGAGGGAGTTTCCATATTCAGAAATTGTTGAGATAGCCAATGATGTTGTTGGGCCACTCAACATTTGCAATCGCAGATATAAATTTTTGATAGATAAAATTTCGGTGTTGTCTCCTCCATCCCACAACATTTGGTCCTCTGTATTATTAATAAAAATGCCCCCACTTTTTAGTTTTGTATAGTAGCAGTCCCAATCCGTTGCCAAATCTGGAGGTAGCTCTAAATCGTGACTGGTTTTCTGAACTGATGATTGAATTCCAAAATCGTTGCGATGGCAGGCTTGATAAAGGAAGTAGATGTTCTTGGAATTTAATTGTGAGATTAATTCTGGAGAGAGAATAGAAGAATTACCAAGACCGATGATGCGATCTAATCCAACAATAATGGAGTGGTTGGATCCCAGAATCCAACAAAGACCTTTTTTGATCCAATGTGCTGACTTGGTGATGATACCCCAGGTTCGAGAGGCATTTCTAGCAGGTGGATGACCATCTCGAAGACAAGTTTCAATTGAAGTGAAAGGAATATATTTATCCTTGATTATGGAACTCCAAATGCCACTGGAAGTTAAGACACATCATAGGGAGTTTGCAGCTAGAGCTTGGTAAAATTTGAAGATGTTCCTGATCCCCGAGCTTCCTTTTCCTTTCAGTTTGGCTATCGATTCCTAGTTGTTGAGGTGAATTTTATGTTTCTCCTTACTGCCTGACCATAGGAACTGTAGGTGAGTGCTATGATTTTGTCCAAAATAGAGATGGGTATGGCTACAAGTGCCATCCTATAGATTGGTTGGTCCTCAAGGACATATTTAATAAGTGTGAAGCGACCTCCGATGGTGAGGCATCTGTTGCACCAGTGGCTCACTCTTTTTTCCACCTTTTTAAATAGTTAGTCCCAATCAGATGCCTTGTATTGTTCATCCTTATTATTGTATCTCAGGTACTTGAAGCCAGTGGAGAGGTGGACAAATGAGTGTGGAAAAATGGTCTTCAGGAGATCCAAGTTTTGAGAAGTTATATTGGCATAGTGGAATGTTGACATGATCCAGTTTATTTGAAGGCCCGAGGCAGAACAAAAGATATTTAAGATTTTTTATATTTCCTTCCATTCAGTCAAGTTGGCATTTGTCAATATAAGAACATCATTGAAAAATAAGAGGTGAAGGATTTTTATTAATCTTGAGACTTTTATCCCTGTGATCCTGCCCTCAACTTGGATTTTTTTTAATAGAAGACTTAGGCCTTCCATGGCCAGTATGAAGAAGATCAGAGATAGTGGACAACCCTGTCGGAGACCTATGCCACTGTGGAATAATGTAGAGGGTTCTCCATTTATGAGCACTGCAATGTTTGCACTGGTGACACGCAGCTCATAATCCAATTTAGGATGTTTTGACGGAAGCCAAACTTGATTAATATCATTCTCAGAAAATCCCAGTTTATGCAGTCAAAAGCCTTTTTAAAGTCAAGCTTAAGTATAAGGGAAGGAGTGTTTTTTTTCTTTATATTTTGTAAGCATTCTTGTGCGGAGCCAACAACATGAAGAATTTGTCGACCCTTTAAGAATCCAAGCTATTCGGTTGACAATGTACGCGAAAGAATAGGTTTGATCCTGTTTGCAATTATCTTAGAAATGAACTTGTAGCTGAGATTACAAAGTGCAATATGACGAAAGTTGCCAAAGGTTTACTGATGATTTTATTGTGGAATAAGGGTAAAAAATGTGGAGTTTATTGCCCTAGTGATCTTACCATGTAATCTAGAATCTTGAACAAGTTCTAGAAGATCTACCCCCACCAAATAAAAAAGGTGTAGATAGAACTCCACAGTCCATCCATCGAGGCCTGGGCTTTTTTCCAGAGAAAAGGATTTTAATGCAATATGGAGTTCTTGTAATGTGCAGGGGATGTCCAGGAAAGTTGTGTCCTATGAGTTGAGTGAGCTGGGAAAAAGCTGGGCTACATCAACCTGTTCCTGAAGAATTGTTCGTGGTTTTGCCGCATAGAAATCTTTATAAAAGTGTGTGGCTGCATCCTTTATAACCTATTGTCCGCTGTGTAGTGTTCCTGAGTCATCCAAGATGTCCCAGATATGTTTATTGTTTCTGGAGTTTCTTGCAAATTTGTCGAAGAACTTATTATTTAGGTCGCCACATTGAACGCATTTTATTCTACAACGCCAACGCCAAAGGGCTTCATCGACAAGAAGAAATTTGTTTCCCTTAGATTCAAATTCTTTTAATTGATGTTTTCTGTACCCATCAGGTCCATCCAAGAGTTCGATATGTTGAATATCCTTTATGCTATCCACCAGAACAAGTAATCGGTGAGCAACAAGTCACCTGTGGTGTGAGGCCCAAGTTTTTATTTTCATTTTGAGTTGTTTTAGCTTCCAAGAGATCTGTTGTTGTATTCTTGTTTCGCTTTGAAATTTTATATCGTTCTACACAGGAATTACAATAGCATTAAATCCCTCCTCTAATAGCCAGCACGAGTTTAGCTTGAATGGTGAGTGGATACGAACTGTTGAAATGCCAAACTGTAGGTATGTCGGGGCTTGGTCGGATACAAAAGGGGTGTCCACCCAAGTTCGAATCTGATTGTCCAATGCAAGCAGACCTTCAGATATGTAAAATCGGTCAAGACGTTTTGATATGGACGCATGACCCACACGACCTTTGCGCCAGGAAGGAGCCAAGATGTTCAGTTGTAAATCGATCAGATCATGAGACAGAAAGAGATCAGTGAAGTAATCAGCCAGTGGGTCCTTTGCTGCTGAGATTAGTAAAGTTTAAATCACCGGCGATGATCAGATTTTGAATGTCAAGTAGTCCAAGAAGTTCAACTTTATTCCAAAAGTATTTCCTGTGTAGACAAGGGCCATAGATGTTGAGAAAATTAATCATCTTGTTGTTCCATTTGCAGGTTCCAGTGAGAAGAATCCCTCCACATCACAGGAATGGAGCTAGATCAAATTTTGTGGAGTCCCACACAGCTACAAGACCTCCTGAGTTACCCAATGAGTTGGCAGAGCAAGTATTCCAGTCTAGGCAGAACTTATTGAGGAAGAATCTATCTTTCTGCCCATCTACCAAAGTTTCCTGTAAGATAATGATGTCTGGGGGGTGACAGGTGAGAAGTCGTCTGAAAGTGGAGGTTTTAAGGGGACCTCCTACCCATTTGATATTAAGGGAGAGAATGATCATTATTTGGCACGCGTTAGGGATTTAATGCCTATAAGCACCCCAATATCAGTTGATTGTGAAGGAGAATCTATGTTGGAAGATGTGTTATTCCCCTCTTTGCACTGGGCACTTCTCGTTTTTATAAGAGAGTGAAAATAGCCAAAGCGTATGGACCAAGTGTGTTCTTGTTCTTGTGTCGGTTCAGTAGTTGCAGAATGGTCTGATGTCCCCTCCGCAGTAGGTTTCTTGTGAATTGATTTCCCCAGGTAAGCATGCAGAGGGATGGGTGGGATGACAACTTTATAGGATGGGAGAAGTGAATCCAACAAGTCTGTGATAGTATTTTCCCGTGGCTGGGATTGACTGGTGCCAGGAAGGAATTGTAAAGAGTCTTGAATAGTGTGAGCAGAGTCTTGGCGCTCAGACTCCAATGAAGTAATATGGGGCGTGTCTGAGGTGGTTATCCTTGACGTGGAGGCCCTGGTGTTGGCTAAGGTCGGGGGAAAAGTGGCTATGCTGGGTGGGCTGTGGGGGGGTGGGCTGTGGGGGATAGGAATAGGATGGGTTTCTAGTGATGAGCTCGAGTTGTAGGGTGCGGGGTTTATAAGAGTGATTGTGGTGGGGTTCATATGGGGGGAGGTTGGTGGAGCAAGAATGTCTTGCGGGGGAAGTGTAGGGGGGTGGTCTGTAAAGTTGGTGGGTTGTGGGGGTAGGAAAGTAGAGGAGGGGTGCAAAACGGTTCTCCAGGTGGAATGATGTAGGGGGGTAATAGTACAGTGTGTCGGTAAGTGGTGGTCGGAACTAGGGGAGGGGACAAAAGGCAGTCGAGAAGTAGCCAATTCCAGGTAATTCAATTCCCAATATGAAAGAGAGTTACAAAGAGGAGGGCAGATGTGTTTAAGCTTACCAGTAGTATCGACTGTGTCTTCAGAGGATGGAATGTTTGGATAAATGGGGTGAGTATTTTCAGTTGGAGAGTCCATCCTGTTGGACAGGTTGATCATGGTTTCCTCATCTTGTTCCTCTTAAAAGTGACTTGTGCAAGCCTTTCTGAGATGTTCCGTTTTCTTCCAGAGTGTGCATCTGAAGGGGATTCCAATATAGTCCAGCTTTTGTTTAAGGAGATGACCTCTCCATTCAATGTCTATATTCTCTAAGAGTCTATCGTGGATATCTATATCCACCAAGACTTTTGCCAGTTTCTTGTCTGAGCTTTGAAGAGATTGATGTTGCACACAGATAAAGCGTCCCAATGCATTGCCAATTGATTCCAGAGATTTTTGGTTCCATAAGTGTAATGGGAGTCCTAGAAGGAGAACCCATAAGTGTCTGTGTATGAAGTAGTCCAGTGAAGGGTCAAAGTTGATCCAATAGAGTTTGAGAAAAAGGATGCCTCCGTCCAGTGTCCAAAGATGCTCAAGAATGTATGAGGAGTCCTTTGGTGATGTAAAGTAAAAACAAAGAAGTCCACAAGTCAGATGGGTGATTTTCGGGTCATATCCCAACAATGGCCACCAGGTTTAGTGTACCCAAGGGGTGAGGTCAAATCGATAGAGATCCTTATAGAAGATCTGTCCCGCTAATGCATAGATACTGAGGGAGATAGAGTCCTTTAATCCGATATCATCCCCTTGCACCATTTTTCGTTTTGTTATTTTTGATTTCCAGGCTCTGGTTTGTGGTTTTGGAGTTCTTAGATGACTAGAACTCGTCGGATGATAGTGTGAAGTTAGACACGATGTTGTCCTCCGTGCTACTGGAAATAAATCCCTATGAGGGGACTATGGGAGTGTAGGGGTATGTAGGAGTGGGGGGAGAGGTACAGTGTCGGCTTGCACTGTGGTCAAGGAAGAAAGATGGTGAGGCGGGTTTGTATAAGGAGTTGAAGGAGCAGTGGGTTCAGTAGGAAATGTTTTCGGAGGAGGTGGTTGGTAGGAAGAGTGAGGGAAAGTGGGAGTCCGAGGATCAATGGAGGTAGGAAAAAAATGGGAGGTCCCAGTTGCAATATGAGCTTGTGAAGCTACTGCATCCGTCATGGAGAAGAGGCCCTCACTGTTTCAGAGGACCTCATCAGCAGCACCCATCAACGTGCTAACTTATTTCTCCAGCATTGTGTGAATCGAGGTAGGGTTAAACTAATAGAAGCCTCGCAATATAAGGCAGAGTGAAAATGTTGTGTGGAGTAGTACAAAGTGTTCAAACTACTGTTTGAAGGGGATTGTGTGGAGAGCAGTGGAGAGTGAGTAAAGGGGAGTGGGGACGCAAGATGAGAGGTGAGGTTCAAAGGTTATTCGGGATGGTGTTGTTGTTTCAGGGTGGAGTGTAGAAGGTGATGGTTGTTTCTTGGTTCATTCATGGCCACCTCCTAAGTCGTGAAGTTCACGAAGGCTAACCCTAACCTAGGGATTCAACCATGTGAAGCTTGTCTACACTGATCCAACATATACCTATTATGGGGAAAAAAACAAATCAAAATAATGTCATCGATCTTAAAAAGAATTTTGCTACACAAATTCAAAATGTTGAAGAAGGATTCGTGCCTATCCTACAAGTTCTAGACATCAAGAAAAGTTCAGCAAAAAGATATCTTATTCTCCTTTCTGATGGAACTGTTGTCATACAAAGCATATTTTCTTTAATCGTTGTGGACTATTTCATGTCAAAGAAAATTGAAAATGGATCATTGGTTCAAATTAATAGCTTCACTTTTAGATCTACCCAATACAACAAGTTCACATCTTACACACAAAAAATGAACATGCTTTGCACTACCAAATATTTTACAAATACCTTATTACTAACTACCATGATTTGGTCTATTTTTCTAAGTTGGTTATATTTATCGATATGCAAGTGTTAACTCTAAAACCATACATTTCCGACAATCCACACCAACACACGAATGTACTCCAATCTTCCATGTCATCAATACAAACAAATGAAACGACTCCAAACATTATCCCTATCAAATATTTGAATGCATACACACACTCATGGATAATAAAAGTTAGAATCATTTTGAAATGTGTCATGCATAGTTTCACAAATTCCAAGGGGCTTCGACAGGTCTTCAGCTCTGATGTTATCAACAAAGAAAATAGTGAGATTCACATTACTTGCTTCAATATGAAAGAAATACAATTCCAACCTTCCATACAAATTGGCAAAGTATACATAATCTCTAAATGATAGATCAATCCTTCAAACAAATTGGCAAAGTATACATAATTTCTAAATGATTGATCAATCCAACAAACAAATAATACAACGATTTATAAAATGGTTGGGAAATAACTCTAGATAATACCTCCGTCATAGAACCTTTTCCTCAAGGATGATCACTTAATTGCAAACCACAACTTTAAATTTACTCCTATCAATAAGCTATCATCCCTACCTAACAATTATGTTGTTGATATCCTTGGTGTTTTTATATATATTAGCCAGTTGACAACCATATTGAGGAAGAATGGCATTGAGACCCAAAAGAAAAGTCTTGAATTGAATGAAATGTTTGAATGTAGTGTTGAGCTTTCATTATGGGGGGTATTTTGTAATTAACATGGCCTACAACAAAATTCTACTTTGAATTCCTTTCCAATCATTTCTCTAAAGGCTGGAAGAACAAGTGATTTCAATAGGAGATCAAATAGTACAAATTTTACATCCCATATTTCCATCAATCCCAACCTCAAATATTCTCGTGATGTAAGAGCTTGGTTTGAAAAATAAGGTGAAACCCTCAAATCTCACTCCTTATCGACACATGGTGCCTCCGGTGGTCACCCCTTTGTTTAGAAGTTTGTCATTGACATTGAAAAGGAAGGCCTCAGTTGAACTCATCAACAACTATATTTCATTTTGGTTGAGGTAAGCATCGCCTCTATAAATAGATATGATTGTTGGTACACTTCTTGCCTTTTTTTAACAAACGCCAATGTAAGAAAAAATGTGTTTTCTACTCAAGAGGGTAATTGACATTCTAAGAGATGCAAGAAAACTTTTGATGAATGTGATTATAGGTACATTTTCCACTTCAAAATAAATGACCATACAGGGACAACTAATGTTACCGCATTCCAAGAAGAAAAAAAAACCTTCTCAACATCCCTGATGGGAAACTATATGTGCTCTTAGAGTAGGAGAAAAATATGAAGACTACGAAGATTTTTGGCAACATCTTCTTTAATAAATGCATCTTCAAATTGTTAATACATGAAGACATGTTTGGAAATGACAAACAGGTCCAATCCATTGTTATTACATCAAACAAAATCTACTCAAAATCTACTCAAAGATAGAGGGGAAAAAGTACGCCAATAACTACAAGTTTTCCTACAGACTAAAAAACCTCATTATGTTTCATTTTCCTGAAACGACTTAACACACTGCCTTGTTTTTTTGTGTACGCAATATGTGAGGCATCACATTTGTAATATTATATATTTCGTACATACTTTTTCATTCCAAAAGTATTTAAAATAATCCCTTACTTTGTTATATACAACCTATGTAAGGCATCAATTTCTGTAACTCATATATTTCATAAATATATCTAGTTTGTTTCAACATATTTTTTTCAAGGAAATGATAAACGTCTTCTATGTTTAAATGCCTTGGTGTGATTTAACTATGTAAGAATCAAAGAAACACATGTTAATGTTAAAGATACAATGCCATACAAAATATGCAGAGATGACATATCTCTGTAAGAAAGCCTCCAAGGTTCAATGTAGGTATAATTTCCCATGGAACTTAAGTAGTGAGTCATCTTTATTCATTGATGATACCGATAAAAAAATATGAACTTTCCCACAATGATGATCTTCTAAACATCCATAACCCTGACATGCTTACAATATGTCGAGCAAATATGGATTTCCAACCTATCCTCTCACGTCATGCAATTTTGAAATATATTTCCAAATATGAGCTTCTAAAGCAAAGGGAAGATTAGAGAGATATCATCATATGTTTACTAGAATAACATATACATTTAATCCAAAAGATACGTATTCAACTTCCCATAGGTGTTTTCATGTAAAGGCTATTGTATACCGAGATATAGGCATACAAGAAACTTGTCATATGTTATAGAAGCTCCCTCTTGTGACATGTAGTTGTCTTTTTATCACATTGAATGTTGGCCACCATATATTTCTGTGAGTCTCCCAATATACACATAATTGTTTATTTGGATCCTGCTTCATTGATGCCTATATGTCAATCACCCTCCTTTCGTTCATCCACTCCCTCTCATTTAAACTGCAAAATATTGCTCATATAGTTGCCATTGAAGAAAAGACCCATGGAAAAAATGATAGTCCCCAGTAATTGTCCTTGTCTGGTTGAGCTTTAAGATCATTCCTGCACAAGATTCCAAAACCTTCTAAGAATTTTGTTGGAGTGAGTTGTTTTTATACAAACCATTTCATACCTTCACAACCAACAAAGGCCTCTCAAGAGCTACAATCATACCAAATTAGGAGAACATAAAAGGAACCTACCATGCATGGCATGTACACCGTTCAACTGTAAATGTTGAAGAAACAACAATTGATGAAGCTAAAGACAATAATACACAAATGCATCCCGACTGCATATAGATAAATGAGTGGGAATTATTATTAAGATTGATCCATGTTTCCCATACATACTTCGACGAGCTTGACATCCTTGGAATTCATTACTTTGACACCAATTATTGTTGGGACAATCGAGAAATTCCAGAAGCAGTTCTTATTTTTGCACGACAACTCATTGAAACAAACCAGATGTGTATGGATGAAGTACACATAAACCAACATGACAATCCACAAGATAATACAATGTCACACAAAAAATGTCAGGAATTCGACATAATACTACAACATTCACAACAAAAGAAAAAACCGAAATCCCTAATGATGATCATTCAAGGAATAGTTGGGACTAGAAAATATTACCTAATCAGTTGCATTAAAGCTTCATTGAATATGCACTCTCCCTATGGACAAATTTTGATACTACTTCTTTCTCCCATTGGAGTTGCAACTTTCAACATACAAGTAACCACTATACATGCAACACTCAAGATTCCAGTTAAAAACTTTCAGCATTTACAAGCACACACATTGGCAGTGTTCCATTGATACTACTTCTTTCTCCCATTGGAGTTGCAACTTTCAACATACAAGTAACCACTATACATGCAACACTCAAGATTCTAGTTAAAAACTTTCAGCATTTACAAGCACACACATTGGCAGTGTTCCAAGAAGAGATGAAACACATTCGTTATGTTCTCATTTATGAGATGAGCTTCATATGGCCTAAACTATTTATGCAGATTGAAAGCCATCTACGTGAAGCATTTCCAGAACACAACAATTTCCCATTTGGTCATTGATCTATAATTTTTGTTGGTGATCTAGGACAACTACCACCTATTATGGACACACATTTATATGCAAGGGAAATACTAGGCATGTCTTTGTGGAACCCCTTCACCATTTTTGCAACCTTACAAACAATCTTATTCCAACAGGGCTAGGACGAAGAGAAAATCCACTTTCGTCACCTCTTGACAAACATTAGGAATGCAACTCTGCTACAACAAGATTGAGAGATCCTTTAGTCCCAGAAAAGTACATCATGTTGTCTACAACAAAATGCAAAGCCTTTAATGCAGCTATACATCTATCTGCAACAAGTATTTTGGTGTTCGAACATAATAACCAAATGGTACAACCATTGAACAAGCCAATCGCACACAACATCGCATAATGTCTTAGTTTTTTAATCTTTAAGAAAGATGATGAACATCAATTGGACCAAAAAATCTTGTTATGTATTGGCCAATGCATTATGTTGTCCTGCAATTTGTGGATCCAAGAGGATTAGTTAATGGAGCACTATGAATGGTCACCCAAATTGCCTACACACAAGGATTCGACCCTCCAAACTTGCCAGTGTATATCGGTCCACCATGGGACCATATCAACCCAAAAAATGTGTCAATCCCACCCATAAAATGTGGCACCAAGAAACAAATCCCACTCAAAATGGCATGGGCCTTGACTATACATAAATCCCAAGACTTAACAGTATCCAAGGAAACCATAGACATTGGAAAGACTTAACACTATCCAAGGAAACCATAGACATTAGAAAGGTTAAACGACAAGGCTTAACTTTCACAAAGATATTATGTGTCAAATCATTAACATGTTTGTGCATCTCACCCTTGTTCTCTTTTTAATGTTATGCAAAAATGCAAGATGGTGCATATGTTGCACTTAGAAATCCATAACTAAAAGTAGCGACCAGGCTGCACTATATTTTCAAAACAAAATAATATGTAAGTGGCACCTTCCAAGAATTCCAACAGTGTGAAGACTTTCTCATCACTACCATTTTAGTTTAGCAAATAAACTAAAGTTTACTCTGTTGAAAAACTCCATTATTATACATTAAAAAAAAAGTAAATATATTTCTTATTTACCAAGGCTTCACTATATTTTCAAAACCATTTTAGTTTAGCAAATAAACTAAAATTTACTCGGTTGAAAAACTCAATTATTATACATTAAATAAACAAGTAAATATATTTTTTATTTACCAAGGCAAAGCTTCCATTTTAGTTTAGCGAATAAACTAAAGTTTAATCTGTTGAAAAACTCCACTATTATACATTAAATAAACAAGTAAATATATTTCTTATTTACCAAGGCTTCCATTTTAGTTTAACAAATAAATTAAAGTTTACTCTCTTGAAAAACTCTATTATTATACATTAAATAAACAAGTAAATATATTTCTTATTTACCAAGGCTTCAATGTATTTTCAAAACAAAATAGTATGTAAGTGGCACCTTCCAAGAATTTCAACAGTGTGAAGACTCTCTCATCACTACCATTTTAGTTTAGCAAATAAACTAAAGTTTACTTTGTTGAAAAACTCCATTATTATACATTAAATAAACAAGTAAATAAGTTAAATATATTTACATTTAAAGGCCTACACTTATTGACAATGGGTACAATTAATCACTTCTTAATCTAAAATTCTAATCCCATGGTTAACCATTGAAGATGTTGGCATATTCTTAGTCGTCCTCCCAAATCAATGAATGTGCTTTATGCTTCATAACTTGTATTTTTTAATGCATTCTTACCCTATTTACTTTTTAACATTTACCTAATCATATTAAGAATTTACTGTAGCACCATATGATTGCCATGTTTAAATGATTAACCTTTGAATTTTCTCAACTTTCATGTTTCATATTGGATCACGACCCATGAACATTTCATTTTCTGCATGAGCATTTCATTTTCTGCCGTCCATTTTATATTGGATCGTCGACCCATGAGCGTTTCATTTTCTGCGATTTACAGATGGATTAGTAAGTAACTCGAAAAGTTGCATGTAGTGCAATGTTGGACGTCTTTCTACAAATTAATTTATGGTCGATTGATGTAGTGTAATGCTGGACGCCTTTCCGCTTACTAGCAGTAAGCCTTTCTGCGAATTAATTTATGGTCGATTGATTTAGTGTAATGATGGACGCCTCAAGGAAACTTGCATGTCTTGTATTGTTGGACGCCTCAAGGCAACCCAACCCTTTTTTTTAGAGGAAAGTTTAATCTGTACAGGCGGCCCGGCTTGGCTATTCTCGACACCCTATATCGTTCTCGGTAAACCATCATAGGATTCAGTTTCGAAAAAATAATTGTTATATCATATTATATCTATATATGTTATATCATGTCTGTATATATTATTTTAGTATTTGTTCTTGTTTTTTTTTACCTGAAAGTGTTTTGGTTTTAATTGCACAGGTAACATGCAGCCCAGGCAGCCTCCTAAGGGTTTCCGAGATCATATGAAGCATTAAGAAGTACCCCGAGCCTCTCAACCAGAAGCAAGTGGAATGGACGTCATCTTAGGGTTATATGTTTTTTAATATTTTTCTGGATAAGTTTTTTGAGGTTAGGATTATTGTTTAGGATTACTATTAACGTTGTCACAATTTTAGTAGCCAGTTTTTTCCTTCACCTTTTGGGCATTAGGTTTACCTTTAGGATTAGGCCCTATTATTATAAAAATAGTGCCCTTCTTGTATTATCCAGGGACAATACTACTGCTCAGTCAGTTTGGAGTACCAAATAGAATTATAACAAATTTGATCAAATCTGATCCTTACACCAATTTTAACTAGAAGCAATGGCACAACATTATTTTTATGATCAAGTTTTTATTGTTTTTGTCCATCTTATCTATAAGGGAAGCCCTGTGTTTAAAAAAATAAATAAGAACTCTCCATCAACACCTTATCCTCTTTCAATGCTGAAGAAAACTTATGCAAAGCTGTTCTTACCTTTACAAATAGAAACCTTTCGACGTTCACCAGGAGAGATTTAACAGTTGTGCTAGTTCTTATTTTACCAAGACTTCACTATATTTTCAAAACAAAATAATATATAAGTGGCACCTTCCAAGAATTCCAACAGTGTGAAGACTCTCTCATCACTACCATTTTAGTTATTATACATTAAATAAACAAGTGAAGACTCTCTCATCACTACCATTTTAGTTATTATACATTAAATAAACAAGTGAAGACTCTCTCATCACTACCATTTTAGTTTAGCAAATAAACTAAAGTTTACTCTGTTGAAAAACTCCATTATTATACATTAATTCCAACAGTGTGAAGACTCTCTCATCACTACCATTTTAGTTTAGCAAATAAACTAAAGTTTACTCTGTTGAAAAACTCCATTATTATACATTAATTTTAGTTATTATACATTAAATAAACAAGTGAAGACTCTCTCATAACTACCATTTTAGTTTAGCAAATAAACTAAAGTTTACTCTGTTGAAAAACTCCATTATTATACATTAAATAAATAAGTAAATATATTTTTTATTTACGGTTAAAAACTATTCACTCGGTTTGATATGGGAATTTAATTCTGGGAAAGGCACGACCATAGTGGGAGTCGAACCCACGACCTTTTGATCCGAAGTCAAACGCGCTAATCCACTGCGCTATGCGGCCCACACTGAAAAACTTCCAGTTATCTACTAAAACCAACTAATACCGTGATTTCCTTTAAAAATTTTGTGAGACTTTTTCAGAAAAGTCTCTTCTCCCTCTCAGTCGGTGGCTTGTCAGGGTTTGATGCCTCCCTGTGCAACATGGTCGAGGTTTTCAAAATAAAGCTTGCATTTGCTTGTTTAAGATTATTAAAATTTACATTTGGTTAAGACTTCCAGTTATCCCAATACTCAAAACAACTAATACCGTGATTTCCTAAAATTTTTATGAGATTTTTTCAGAAAAGTCTATTGTCCCTCTCAGTCGGTGGCTTGTCAGGGTTTGATGCCTCCCTGTGAAACATGGTGGAGGGAGGTTTTCAAAATAAAGCTTCGATTTGTTTGTTTGAGATTATTAAAATTTACATTTGGTTAAGCAGACAAAGGCTCTACCTGAGTGCAGCCATGAATAATCTCTATAACATCTTCCAACCGTCATGATCATCCCATCTAACAATGAAAGACATAATGCATAAACATATGGGATGGGGTGCTCTGCTCTCTTATCATATATTTCTCTTTATTATTAGTTACACTTACATGATTACCTGTTCCTTACTATCATTTGTCACCAAACCTGTTGCTTACTATCATCTGTGAGCAACATTTTTAAAAAGGAAAGGGCCCAACCGGGTTCAAACCGGTGACCTCTGATTCGCAATCAAACGCTCTAACAACACTGAGCTTAGGCCCAGACACCTGGCTGCATTTTATTTAATTATCTCTAGTTTTACTAAAACGTGAATTTATAAACGACCCGGAAAACCCCACGCCATAATGACTGCTCATACACATCGCCGGGATCACAGAAGAAAGGCAAATTAAAAGAGAGCATCTAAGAGCAAGCCACTTTCAAAGGTGCAAGGCTAAGAAATCAATAACAAATTGAAAGGTATATTATCATTCATTTTACATTTAGTTTTATTATATTAAGAGGAATACTCAAAATCGATCACATAAATTTGTAAGAAATTGCCAGCTTTAAGTTACTTTAAATTGAATTTTGAATTTAGATATATCTTACATGATTAAATTTTTTTTGGAAGTAATCAATTATAAACAGATTTAATAACTTAAATTTACAAAAATAAAAAATAAAAACTTAAAATAATTATACTATAACAAAAGAAATAAAAAACACTCCTTAAATATAAGCTTAAAAAGGTTTATCCTATAAACTTTTTTTTTTTTATTAAATATTTAAAAGAAGTAAAAACATACTTAAATATAAATTTGTCTTTTTAGATATTTTTAATCGTAATTATATTGACGTTAAATATATAAATTTTTCTATATTTTATGTATATTTGTACATATGCAAGGATCTCTATCACCCTAAGTTATAAGAATACCAAGGGGAACATGGCATTTATTTGGCACTTGAATATTTGGTTCCAAATTCAATGTCGTGCAATTTTTATGTTTTGTTAATGTTATATAATGGATGAAATATATGGTTGTTGTAGAAAGAAAAGTTAATTGATTCAGATGATAAAAGATGATAAAATAGGCAAAGTTTAAAAGATTTATAATTTTTATGTTTTTGTGAATGATATGGTTGTTGTAGAAAGGGAAACCAATTAAAATTGGGATGACACAATAACTAAAGCTTAGAAAAGATTTCAACATTAGTATTTTTGAGGTTTATCACTTGTTGCTCAAGTTATTTTTCTCAAATCAATGCTCCAAAATACTTGCATATTTGTTTTTGGGCACAGTCTAAAGGTTTTAGGTTTTGGACTTTTCTAGCAACCATTATTAGAATTTGGTTATACAATTGTTGGTGAAATCACAAGTTTTTGTTGTTTTAATTGCATTTTTGAAAGCATAAATGAATTTAGTGCTACGAAAACCCTGGAACACTCAAATTGTACGAACTGAACAACTCAAATGCAATTCCAACAATTCCTAACTGGATTTCACACAAAATTGGTCAAATAAATGCTCTAAAAAAATACAAAATGTAGAATGTTTAGACAATGTATTTGTTCTTGTCTTATCTATTCCCCGTCGAATTATCAAATGATCAAAAATATTCAAAGAACCTTTGTAAGGAGTGGTCTACAACATGACTCTAAATGGTCATTAATAACATGGAAGAAAGTATACACTCCTTAATCTTTGGGGGTGATTGGACCTGAGGCACATGAAATCATTTAATCTGGCTTTAGCAACCAAATTACTTTGGACATGGGCCCATAAGGAAACTTCCATTTGGGCCATGATTTGGAAAGGTAAGCACGTAGATAATATTTCATGGGAATACCTACCCAAAGCTTTGTTATTTCTTACAAGTTCCCAACTTGGAATAAGATCAAATGTAATATGGATTTTATTCATGCAAACTATGTTTGGGAAGTTGGGGATGCTTCCTCAACTTTGTTCTAGGAATATTCATGGAACTAATTCCCACCCTTTAATTCTAGCATGGCTTCCCAATCATTTTGTATTTTAGATAACATACTTTCAACACTTAAAATCCATTGATTTTGGAGCAAGGAATTCTAGGGTGATTTAGGTGCTGCGAACTCTATTTTTAATGTCATGATGAGATTTCTTCCGGCCTTATTAGATCCATTTGGATTAAGCTACATAACTGACAATTTCCTTTCAAAGAGGGCATTATCAATGTTAAATGGGAAAAAAGTACATAGTATGTTATAGTCTCTCAAGCTAACAAAATGATGATTGAACACATACAAATTGGTGCACATCACAAATTTTGGTCAAATATATGGATTATTGATTATTGGTAAAAAATATCAACTTTCCCCTGGGGAGGCAGGTGTAGGAGGACTTATTCTCAGCCCCAAGGGAACCATTGAATCCTCTTATGAATGGAGTCTTGGCACTCTCACTAATAATAGTGCGAAATATTATGCCCTCTATCAGGGTCTCAAGGTAGCTACGCTTTTGCAAATTAAGTATATCAATGTCCCGAGGGACTCAAGAATGATCATTAAACATACGGTTTCAGGGACATATTTCTCTAACCTTTGCCTCATGTCCATTATTTCTAGGATTAGAACTCTTTGCAAGAAATTTGAATCTGTGGTCCATTGGTTTCACATAGTATGTGAACATAATGGGTCAGTAGATAAAATGGACAATAGAGCTACTCAAAGTCTGGTAGGGGTTCTATTAATCAACTCAACACATTATGACCAAGCCATTCCATGAATTCTTGGTTCCCTCCCCCCTTGTTCCATATTTTTATAATTTGAAAAAGGGGGGGTTTCTTTATATTATCTCAGGGTTACAATCCATTCAATATGTCACCCCCATCATTGTTACAAATGGTGAATCACATTGAAATCTCATCCCTAAAGGCCCAGACAACACGAATATGACCAACAATTACATCTTGCATGGCCCATCTCCTTCCCATGATGCCTTATGAATGCAAAGACAATAGACTGCGACAAAGTGGTGGGATATTTTGTCATCCCTTTCTCATGGATTTTCATAGTTCAGGTTGGAAATTTGATGCTCTGTCTATGGGGTTTGCTTTCCTCTAGGCCTACACTTTTGGTGGTTTGAGTTTCTTCAATTTGCATCTAGGAACTTTGGTTTTCAAGGCTTCACCTTCCTTCGAGGATTATTGTGGATTATGAACCTCCTTTAGGTCAGTTCTCTTGTTATTTGACTCTCCTCTCATGGACTTGTAGGATTTTCATCTCTTGCTCAAGCAGTTGGAAGCTTTTGTCTTAGCTCTATCATCCTCCTTTCACCAACATAGGGAAGCCTCTAGCAAGTAGGATAAAATCACTTTGTTAAAATATGACATTGTGATGGGAATTCTTTTCCACAAAATCAATGATTGGATGTGTTGGAAGCAACTCATGGTGCAACGTCCTGGGACCATGGAAAGCCACATGTAGCCAAGCTTGTAGCTTCTCTATCTTCTATGCCACTTGGCCCCTTGTTGATTCATCTTCAATTCACCCCTCCTAGCAACTCCAATGATCAACAACACTCTGAAGGAATGCAAAATTGCATGGGGCAACCCTGGGGAAGTCTTTCAACAAGAATATTTCTTTCAATCTCCCGTTAGATCCATAATACTTACTCTAAAAATGGATTATGCATTCTTTTAATGATAATTCTAGCATCTATAGTTTCTCATGTTACTTAAGACAATAGGAACACAACCCTTCTATGTTTTTTTTCATCTTTTTGAAGGCCATAGTTTTTGGGTAGACATAGTTAATTTTATGTTTTTTTTTAACATCCTTCTAACAACGGGACACCTAATATGTACTACCTCATTGTGAGCTTCAACTATAATTTTTTTGATTAATAAATATTTACTAGTGTTTGTGAAAACAAAATCAAGTTTCCTCTAATTTCATATTTAAAAATGAAATATCACATGGAATAAATTTAGGAAATGAGGTTCAACACAATGTGTAACATGCTTTATCATATTGAAGACACTAAATCACTTATTAATCTCGTGTCCTTTAGTCCTGTTATTTGTGATGGGGATGAGATTGAGCATTCCTCACAAACACGACATAGTGTTCTTCAACAACATGTGGCCTCAAGGTTCACTTTCATCTCAGCTAAGAAATCAATTGTCGAGGATTAAACTAGGCTTAGTCACATGTAATTTATGGATATAAAGAAATAAATGGATCCTTGAGGATAAGTGTCTTCTTCTTTGCATCATATAGAAGAAAATAATTAAAGAAATCTTTGAATTCATTTTAGTGAAGACAGTGATCCAAATTGGATCAATATATAATTTGTCATCTAACTTGCTACTTTTTAGGTGAAAAAATTAGAGGAATTGGCTTGTAGGGTCCATTTTGGTGGTAGGCCCCAGTTTGGAGTTGGCGTTTGGAACCTTCCAGAGATATTTTGAGGCATCAAATGAAATTTTTTGGGATATTTTTTGACATTGTTCTACACACTAAGACCTTTCCAATGGTGCAAAAATCACCTCAATTGGAACTTGTATGCAAAATTTATGCCTCCCACAAGTTGACCTACCTTGTTAACCACCATGGTATCGAGTGGATTCCACATCAACCTCATTACCCACACATGTGAGGCTAGCTACGTGTGTAATTTCAAGAATATTCTAGAACGTGCAATACAGAGCGATGCAAACAACCCTAATTGAGAGTTAGGCATGCAAAACCCTAACCCTAGAGGAGAAAGAGTTCTATTATTTAGTTTTCTTCTTGTTCCATAGTTTAACATAGCATCTAGGTGTGGGATTTGAAAGCATAACAAAGAAAATATTATGTGAGTATCAATTAGAGACCACAATGTCTGAGAGCTCCATGGCGAGGTGTCCCACATTTCTTAGTACCCATTTCATAGATGAAGAAAGGAGATTAGAGCATAAACCTCACCTTATAAACAAGAAGTTTCCCATAGTGGGTTTCCCATGATACATCTTATGTTCTGTTGTGTGGATGATATGTTCATTTTTCTTGTTCTTTCATTTTCATATTTCAAATATTTTCATAAATTTGAGCATTAAGCTAGTATAATGAATATGAGATTTAAGTAAATAAAATTCCATAATAAAATATTTTAACATAATGCAGAAAATATGTTGTGACAAGTAGGTCTTCTACAAAATTCAAGGGGGTTGACTAATAAGAAACTAAGTTAGAATTTTGGAGAATCTCAATTGAAATGTTTAACCAATACTTAGGTTCTAATTGTACAATTGTGAACTGCAATGTAAAGTGGACACCTCATTTAACCCATTTTCTTGAACTCAATTTCAATGTTGCATCATGAGGTAATCCACGTTGTGTTGATTTCAAAGACATGATGATAAATGAGAGAGGCGAAACCATTCAATAGGAATAGGAATATCACCAAATAATAATGCTGAAATGTTTGTTCTTTGTCATCGAAACAAACTTAATCCTTGTTGCTTCATATTAATTCCATAATTATTGGCAATCATTCATAGTTTATAGTTCAAAATTGCAACATAGCTTTAGGAGGAAATGTAATCGGTAATCTTCAAATTGAAATTCAATATCTCCTCTACAAAGAATTTATTGCACAATCAAACATTTTCCAAATATACAAAGATTTCACATTCAATATAAGAGAAATTCAACGATTAACACTTTGGTTAACTTGGATGCGTATTAATCTAAAGTGGGGCATGAATAAAGTTGGGTATTTAACTCTTCCTAAAGACAATTCAATCTCTATGGTATTTAACTCTTCCTAAAGCCAATTCAATCTCTATGGTGATCAAACAAATGGTCTTTAAAAACATTGATCTTAGCACCCTACATCTCAAAACATTAAGTTGAATGTTGAAATTCTTGGCTCATCATATTTCTTAAAAGAATCATCCATAATGAAGAAACAATTTTTTTATCCACCCTAATATGCAAAGCTATTCTAAATTTTGTCCCTTTATCATAATAATCTTGAGAATGAATTCTGTATCCTAGGAAAATAATATTCATAAATATTTATTTAACATATTATATTATTATTTTTTTGTTTGTTAATTTGTGCAGGACCTGCGATTAACCTCTGGCTTGAGAAACCGCGACTCAGGGGCATCTAAGCTGTCAAAATCACCTGGGGATCGCACCCGGCCTGAGCCACACCAACCCTTAACATGGTTGGATTTTTTTTGTCCCCGCAGGTTTCGAACCGGTGACTTTAACATCACGGAGTGGCTTAACAACACACTCCGTCACCGACTGTCCTACACCTCGGGGACAAAACATATTATATTATACATAAAATAGTAATCACTAATTTTTTTAATTGAATATTTTTTATTAATAAACAAATTCAATTTAAATATAATAAATAAGATTAATTCTTTATTTAATAAATTAGATAGTTGATAATAGTAAACCAAACTAAAAGTATCATGTAATACATTTAAAAAAATATTACAAATTAGTAACTAAACCTTTAGTATAAATATCAAAATTAAAATATAGTATAATAATAACAAGGGTTGTATGGGAACTTAGTCCCTGTCACTTAAATTTAACACCCTATCATTATTGATGATGTTGATTACTTTGAAACATGAATAATATGCTAACAAATGAGCTAAATAATTTGACATAGACTCACAAGAGATGGAGAAAGTCTTATTGCTCCATGATAACACATAGTCTTACCACGATTTTACTTTAATGTAGCTCTCGTATAGTTTTGGCATTAACCTAAATTTCCTTCTAGTTAAGCTAAGCAAACCAAATACAAATATAATTATGGCTATGAAAATATAGATTTCAAATAAACATCTCCAAACAATTACATATATATATATATATATATATATATATATATATATTAACAATATCATCTCATATATTATATAGAGATGCTATAGCTATATAAATAAATGCTATGATTATGGAAATGCTTATTACTAATTTATATTGAAAAATATAAATTTTAAATAATATATAACATAATTATAACTATATAACTATGATTATGTAAATATAGATTTCAAATAAGCATCTCCAAACAATTACCCAGTTAACTTTTAATTAGAATCCAATGCTCATAAATAACTAATGCCCAATAACAAAATAATACAGTGAGACCGGACAAGTGACGAGCGACGGAGTAATTGATTGAGTAAATGAATAATCGATCGAGTAATGAATTAGGTAACTCACACACTAGAATAGTATTAACAAAATGGAGAGCTGCCATTGCAACGGATTCACACATAATAATGATTTGTGTTTTTCATTGAATCTCAATTACAATACATATAAATAGTTGGAGTTAGATTCAACTTATTCCCAACATATATATGGAGGTTGAGAGAATATCTCAACAACTCCAACAAACCAAAACCAACTTCAAACCAATTCCTAAATTAATCATTAATTCTAACAAATAGAAGTTGGGTAGTTGGCAATCATAAATGCATATGTTATCCTATCACGTGAAGAAGCTGTACACTTGTTCAATTTCATATCTTCGCCTAAGCATAAGAACGTAGGTAGTGACAGTATGAGTTTTGTTTGGATATGGAGATTTATATTGAGAAATGTAAATTTTAAAAAATATTTTATTGTGGTGGTGTAATAAGTGCTATATATATTATACAACTAATTAGAATTTGTTGTTATTGATTATGCAATTAATTTTAAATATTAAAATATTTAAAGGTAACAATAAAACTTGATATATATTAATCAATAAGAGATGAGAAAAGTAAATATTTTTAATATATAAAAAATATATATATTTATTTTCTTAAGTTAAACATTACATTTTACAAAGAAAATTAAAATGTAAAGCAAATTAATATCAAATCAATAACAAATTCATTGCTATAGTCCTGCTTTGACAAAGACTAATAATAAAGAGGTGGTATTTGTACTTGATATGAGTAAATATAGGTGATTCATTGAATGGAGAGGAGGAATTTGTAGTCGATATCAAATATCCTATGAAGTTGATTGAAGTTTTCTTAGTATTTAATTTTGTAAATTACAATTTTATCTTCTATATTTATATGTTTTAATTTCTCGATACTTTTTAGTATATATATTATAAATGTTATAATTTCTTGCACCTTGAGTGAGTATAATGGTTAAGAATATGTATTTTCTCTTTGAAAATTATATGTTCAAAACAATACATTTCTTTAATATTTTTTATGGTACTATCTTGTATTTATTAAATCAATTTATACTTAATATATATATATATATATATATATATATAT
>SNQJ01S0075710.1:55205-68785 GCA_010110895.2 Picea sitchensis
CAAGATACTAGTGTTTTCAAGTCACCCAACTTGCCTCACTGCTATGTCATATCCTCATACTATCATGACTGATTCTATCTCACGTCCTCATCACAAGACTTCTCCCCATTGCACGCACTACCCAACTCCAAAGTCATCCTTCCTTCTAGGCTCAACCCAAAGAGGTTTCCCTAGATTTATTCAAAGAACCTCCCCAAGGTAGTACAACTCCTCCCATGTGGAGCAACTTGGCTCCTTGGGGGAGCTCGCCTCTTCTTTGCCCAAATATTTTTCAGAACACTTGGTGTCTTTCTCCATCTATTTGTTTTCCAAGTTTTTGTCTCTAGCTTGTCACAACTCTCCATATATATGTGTCCTCCTCACTGAACTGTCACACCCTTTCATGCCTGAACCATCGTGTCCTTTTTGTGAGGTTGATCCAACCAACCAAATTTCTCCATTGTGCATCTCACTCAAGTCACGATGTTCTCATCCATTGAGTCGATTCTTTGGTTCATCACGCCCAACTCGTCCTTTGCATGCATCAAATCCTCATCTCTGCAGGTTGAGTCCTTCACATGAAAATGCCCAAATATGATGTGCCCAAGATGTCTGTAAGGTGAGTGTGCCCATTGGTCATGATTCATGACAACATATTCCTCAAGGAACCATGATTGCTCTTCATGACCCCCAAGTTCAGAGCACTCTCCCATATAAGTCTTGGCTCACCTCCTTATATCACATACCCAATTCCTCTCGATTCCCCCTCAATTCCCCCTTAATCCAATATTCCTCCCACCTTGCATCCATTTATGATTAACTTGTTGGAATCTTTTTTGGGGGGTAACTATACACGACTACCATTTGCATATGCAAGAATAAGAAACAAATGTAGTTGTTGAATGGATCCTCCATTGATGATTCATATATCATCCAAAATAAACACATCCTCTATCACACCCCCATAGTCTACTCAAGGATCCAACATGACTTGACACACAAAAGTATCCCAACACCTTATGGTCGTGCAACACCACAATGTTTCCAACTAGGTGGTTAGATGATACTGAGAGTACTTCACCTGAATTATGCCTCTTTCACTCAAGGTATGCCCATAACTACGTCTTGAGATACTTGGCAAGTCAAGCCTCAACACTTAACTACTTTTGACCAAGGTGCCCACTCAACCGTGCATTTCATTACATTACACTTGCATTATTTAACATATATAGTTAACAATTATATACTTACCAAATATGTGAACCAAGAACATGAAACACAAATACACATGAGAAAGATACACAAGTATGGTTGGAAAACACTAGACACATGTACAAGTTCATATTATACAAGATGTTATAATAGTGTAAAATACAATGTGTTGACACAAGAAGAGAGCACTTGACACATACACAAGATACAAGTTTTTTCAAGTTCAATGAATTTCCTCACTCCTACCTCATGTCCTCCTCATACTGTCATGACCGAGTCTATCTCATGTCCTCATCACACGACTCCTCCCCATTGCACACATTGCCCATCTCCAAAGTCATCATGCTTACTAGACTCAACCCAAAGAAGTTTTCCCTAGATTTGTCCAAAGAACCTCCTTAAGGAAGTACAATTAATCCCACGTAAAGCGACTTGGATCCTTGGGGGAGCTCACCCCCTCTTTTCCCAAATTTTCCTTAGAACACTCGATGTCTTTATCCACCGAGTTGTTTTCCAAGTTGTTGTCTCTAGCTCGTCACAACTCTCCATATATATGTGTCTGCCTAATTGAAGTGTCGTGCCCTTTCATTCTCGAACGATCATGTCCTTTTAGTGAGGTTGATCTGACCAACCAACTCAGCCCATTGTGCGTCTCACTCAAGTCGCAATGCACCCATCCATTGTGTCAATTCGTTGGGTCGTCATGCCCAACTCATTTGTCGCATGTGTTGACTCCACATATTTGCGGCTTGAGTCCTTCGCATGAAAATTCCCAAAGATGGCATGCCCAAGATGTCTTTAAGGTGAGTGTGCCCACTGTTCGTGATTCATTTCAACGTGTGCCTCAAGGCACCATGCTCTCCCATCATGATCCACAAGTGCAGAGTGTCCGCTCATATAAGTCTTGGATTACCTCCTAAAGTCACTTAGCCAAGTCCACCCAAGTGCGTCCAACTTAGCCAACTCATCGCAAGAACTGGCCAACTATAGGTGTGCTTGTCCATATGAGTTTCCTTAAAAATCCCAACTTTTGGGTCTTGTCTTTGTCCATGCCGATCGGAAAGAGGTTCCATGTCCCCTCCTCACTGAAGGATTTACATCCTCTCTTTAAGCATCATAATCACCAAAACAATTCAACGTTCTCTTTCCCCCGCTTCAGAAATATGCTAGTTAATTCATATTATATGATATAAATTCATAGCGCAATCAAGTAGATGGAAACCATGTTTGAAGAATAGATGTACATAAAGTATAAGCTAACGACTCTCTCTTCACAAATTATGATATACTTCACAAATTATGATATATTTCATGTAGATATTCTTACCTATCATAACTACTATTACAAGCTGCAAATGTCAATGTTATCCCCACAAAATATTACAAATAAATATAATATTAAGTATTAAAGTAAAGGGGAATAATTCGTGGCAATTGGAGAAAATTCTTCGGGACCTTGAAAAATGTATAATGGACTGGTGTATTGAAAATTTCATTGCTACCAAAATTCATTGAATTATTCCCCAAACTGTGACTCTCACAAATCCTGGAAGCCCGAAGTGTCTACCATGATACGTGGTAATTAAAGAGGCACCTGAGAATTCCAAGGTCACTTATAATTTCTTTTAATTTTAATTTTAATTTCAACCTGAATTGTATCATCCCGACTGTTGTGGTATGCTCTTATGGGTTTAATTTCATTGTAATGCAAAGCTTCTAGAGCAATAGATAAGGGCCACCAACCTAGGGAGGAGGAGATGTAACTTTATACTTACAATATACACAAAAGTTATCTACACCTTATCAACAACCTTATCTTAATTTCATTGTAATGCAAAGCTTCTAGAGCAATAGATAAGGGCCACCAACCTAGGGAGGAGGAGATGTAACTTTATACTTACAATATACACAAAATTTATCTACACCTTATCAACAACCTTATCTCCTTTATAAAAGCCCTATTTCCAAGAAACCAGGTATAATTTTAAAATGAAAAGATGAATTAAAATTCTAATTGTTTAAATTAATATAACTTTACAACATATGATTTGACACGACTGATGAAAATGACCATTAAAAAAAATAAAAGATGAAAATGTACAAATACATATTCATTTCATTACCAAATTAAAATGTTATCATGTAATAGTGACATATACTTTGATAGGGGTGGGAATATATTGAAAAAAATGAAGATGTACAAACATATATTGATACCACCTCGTAGATGTTATTAATTAATCATTATAAATAACATACATAAATAATAATATGTCAATATGTCATTCCATTGTAAGATGGAATCAACACAATCTACAATTGCACGAATTTCAGTGAACAAATCTCATTAGAATGGATGACTAAAAAAACAATGGCAATGACATAATCATTATAAATAACATACATAAATAATAATATGCCATCCAGGTGGAATCAACACAATCTACAATTGCAAAATAAGGTGGAATAAACACAATCTAATGAATTTCGGTGAACAAATCTCATTAGAATGGATGACTCATAAAACAATGGCAATGGTCATGGCCATGGGGCTATAGCAGTTGGTGTGATTTCTACAAGGTAATGATAATTGTAGAATGGGATACAAGCGTAAAAAAATGGAGCATCAAAGTGAACTAGTGTGTCATGTCCAAGTAAGGAGTATTAATGATCATTGTAGAATGTGATACAATGGTAAAAAGTGGAGAATTAAAGTGAACTATTGTGTCATGTCCAAGTAAGAAGTATTATGTAGTTATGGCTTGATTTAAACGATGTGTGGGGGGTAATATTAGAGAAAATACATTATGTTTTCTCTAATATTATCCCCTCCCCCACCCTCATAAGTATACCCCTCTCCCCCACCCTCATATATGTTTTCTCTAATATTACCCCCCACACTCATATATGTTTTCTCTAATATTACCCCCCACCCTCGTAAGTATGTATTATGTTTTTATCTAATATTACCCTCCAACCCTACCCTCATATATGTTTTTTCTAATATTACCCCCCACCCCCACCGCCATAAGTATGTTTTATCTAATATTACCCTCCACCCCCACCCTCATATATGAGGGTGCACGTGAGTGATAATATTAGAGAAAACATACCTCATATACATATATGAGGGTGGAGGTGTGAGGTAATATTAGAGAAAACATAAGTATGTTTTCTCTAATATTACCCCCCACCCTCATATATCATATATGAGGCTGGGGGTGGGTTTTAATATTAGAGAAAAAATACTTATGTTTTCTCTACTATTATGAGGGTGGGGTGGCGTTGGGTTTAATATTGGAGAAAACATACTTGGATGTGGTTTAATATTAGATAAAACATACTTATTTTTTCTCTAATATTACCCCGCAAACATACTTATGTTTTCTCTAATAATACCCCCCACCCCCACTATATGAGGCTTGGGGTGTGGGCTAATATTATAGAAAACATAAGTCCCTCATATATGGGGGTGGGGGTGGGGGTCGGGGTGAGGGTGAGGGGTAATATTAGAGAAAACATTATATGAGGGTGGGGATGGGTATGGGGGGTAATACTAGAGAAAACATAAATCAAAAGTCAAATCCCTTCAATCATGATCTACAATTATGAAATATTACTCAAATTTGGGTACTCTCAAAATTTATAAAAGTAGTAACTTATAAATGTTTATTACTTATATTTGTGTGTGAGAGAGAGGTGGGGGTTGGGGGTAATATTAGAGAAAACATATATAAGGGTGGGGGTGGGGGTGGAATGAGGGTGAGGGGTAATATTAGAGAAAACATAAATCAAAAGTCAAATCCCATCAAGCATGATCTATAATTATGAAATATTACTCAAATTTGGATACTCTCAAAATTTATAAAAGTAGTAACTTTTAAATGTTTATTACATATATTTGTGTGAGAGACATTGTCAATCATAAACATATACTTGAATGTTGTTTTAGTTTGGCTAATGTACTAAATAATTATTTAAGAATTTTATAGGGTTTAAAAACAATTTTATTATTTTTTTTACCAATTTTTTTGAGATATGATTAGTAGTGCCATGGATGTGACAAAGAAATGAGATCTAGGGGAAGGGTTGAAGGAGAATAGATTTTGGATTTAGAATGGAGGACTAAACTAAAACCTTTGTTGATTTGAGGGATGGAGTAACTATCATACATTGGTCAAACTATGAGTTCATTCAAAGATCCTCGAGCATATAGTGGACACCTCTCACAATAGTATTTATAAATCACATATTAGTGAACACTTCCACAATTCTAAACACCTTGTAAGATTTGATCAAACCAAAGTTCTTATGTCAATCCCCTTTTACTCATCTCAAATCATTAGGGAAGCGCTAGAAATGGAAAAACACCCTCACAATTTCAATCGTGAAGATATCTACAAACTTAGTTAATGCTGAAAACCCATCATTCATTGTCTATGTCACTGAAAATTTTACCTTTCTACTTTTAGTTTTTTTTTTGTCTATGTCACTTGGAAAATTTTACCTTCTACTTTTTTTTTGTTTGGATTCCTTTCTCCTCCCTTTGATTCCTCTCTTTTCCTCCAACCTTACCTTTTCTTATTTCCTTTATTTCCCCCCTCCTTTTCCTCATATCACTCTAAGCTCCTTGCTACCCTTGCCCAATCAAGTTTGCTTTACTTTTTAATTATAAGTTTTCTTTCTCTTATTTTTTTATGGAAGCTCACTTTTAATTGGATCACTTTAATTTATTTATCCCTTCATTCTTTATTAGTTTCTACTAATTTAATCATTTTAATTTTTTTTCCCTTACTTGTCCTTTTCAGTATTTATATCCCCTCCCCCAATCAATTTTCCTCTACTTTTTAATTATATATTTTCTCTTCTCTTATTTTTTCAGGAGGCTCACTTCTAATTCAATCTTTTTTAATTTTTTTATCCCTTCATTCTTTATTAGTTTGTACTAATTTAATCATTTTAATTTCTTTTTTATTTTATTTATTCCTTTGTTTTTACTCTAAAATTTTTCAACCCAACAACCCTATTCTATTATCATTTTCACTATAAATTCTCACTCAACAACCTTTTTCTATTATAGTTTTCAGCTTTATAGATCCATGACAATGAATATAATATCAAGATAAATCTTTTACCATGTGAAAAGTGATTGATAATCCAAAAATAATGCAAAACATTTATAATTAAAACTCCAATTAATATTTTCATTGAATGAATTTGAAACCTTTAATAGTATTATAAAAGTGGCATACAAAGGTCACACATTAAAGTTAACATTTGAATGAATTTGAAACCTTTATGGAGAGTATTATAAAAGTGGCATTCAAAAGTCACACATTAATGCTAACATTTAATTTGTTAAAAAATAAGAATACAAGGTTTGCATTAAATTAATATTAATGATTAGTATATTCTTGTTACTAACATTATGAAAGTGGATAAAAATATAATAAAGCTAACACTACGATGAAATTCATTATTTAATTATCATTATGATTATTAATCCATAAAACAAACATTTTCTAACTATACAAAAGATTATTTAATTAGGTGGATATTTGAATGCAATTGCAACAAAATTGAATTTGTTATTATTATTAATCCATAAAACAAGCACTTTCTAGCAATAAAAAAAATGTTTATTTAGGTGGATATTTGAGTGAAATTGCAATGAAATTAAATTTGTTTATAGAAAATAGATGTCAATCAACCACTTCCTCATAAATTTTTTGGGTCATAAATCAATTAGGCCACATAATAGAATAGTTATCTATTTGGAAAGTTGACATCAAAAGATACTAATTCAATAAATTCACATAATAATAATAATAATAATAATAATAATAATAATAATAATAATCTAATGTTAAGATCATGATCAAGCAAGACACTAAATTGGTGTATGAGACTCCCTTGTTTGTGGGACAAGAGACCCCCTCCCCATTTGAACTTGTGAATTAATTTGAAACATTTAGTAGCAAGGAACATAATGAAAGCTCAAGAACCAAGAAATCAAGCTTATCGCCAAATACTCAACAACCAAACCAAGAGCTCAAGTTTACATGCTTTGAACATATTAACATGTCTTAAATTAATTTTTGTATGGGATGTCTTGAGATCAATCTGAACACATCTACTACACACTACTTTCAACAATTGAAGGTAGTGCACATTTAACTATCGTTTCCGTGAGGTTGTGTAATAATAATAATAATAATGTAATTTTAAGGTCACTGCCAAGAAAGACATCAAATTGATATATGAGAATCCCTTGTTTGTGGGACAAGAAACCCCTTCCTCATTTGAACTTGTGAATTAATTCGAAACAATTTGTATTAAGAAACGTAATGAAAGCTCAAGAACCATGAAGTCAAGCTTACTGCCTTATACTCAACTACCAAGAGCTCAAGCTTACATGCTCTAAACATATTAACTATTAATAATTATTTAAATTCCTTATAGGATGTCTTGAAATTAAATTCTATATGGGATGTCTTGAAATTAATTTGAACACATCTACTACACACTACTTTCAACAATTGAAAGAAGTGTACATTTGATGTTTAAGATACAATATACTATTTAGAGCGATGTGTTGGTTTAGTTGGTTAGTATACTTCCTTAAAATTTTGCTTTAACTTTCAAAACCACAAGTTCAATTGTTTTTATGAATATATACTACAGCAAATTTAAATTCAAATTCAATCAAATCTGATTTGATTGAATGAAGATTGGTTCCATGGTCTATGCTTTTTTAAATTCAAATTCAATCAAATCTGATTTGATTGAATGAAGATTGGTTCCATGGTCTATGCTTTATGGATATATATAGGTTATTTTTCCCCAACCTGGTACTGGTACTAGATTAAATTAGAGTAAGCTCTAATATATTGAGTGTTTTCTAATATAGTGAATGTTTTCGTGAGTATTCTTGTAATTACACAGCTATTCTCTAATTAATTAAAAATATTACACTGCTATTTATCATTGGTCATTGGCTTTCTATTATTAGAAAATTTTTATGTTTTAAAAGTTAGTTTATTATTAGAAAAATTTTATGTTTCAAAATGTTAGTTTCAGGTTAGCTTCAAGCGGTTCAGACCTACTTATCTAAAGGAATCTTTTTACTTATCTTCACAAGTTTTAACCTACTTTTACACTGGCTGACAAAAGCAAAGAGGAGCTAGACCTAAAAATACGTACCTGCTGAATGTCGAGGCATGGTGATGCAAATCTCTGGCCACGAGTTCTTTAGCTGGTCGTTGCATCGTAAAATAACCCGCAAGGCCATCTTGCAGTAAGTAACAAAAATAAAAATAGCTTCCTGTAGCAATTTTTAAGCTTTTTTCATATTAAATGTAATGATAAAAGCCTGAAGCTTCGAACTTTCAAAGGGCAAAAATTCTCGTCAAAAATTCAGGAGACACATACTAATGATGGAAATATTTTCTCTGTAGCACGGCGAATTCCAACTCCAGCTTGGCTCGAATTTTCCCAAGGTAACACCGAAGGTCCATGCATGCATCTACGTTCAATTTAATGCGTGTTGTTTTCCGCCTGTTTAATCTTGTCTATTTTCCCCTGTTCAAATATGGTAATTTTTAGGCTGTCACCATATTATTACCTTATATAACTAGCACAGCGGCTAAATTGCTGCTGGTGAATGCTGAAAGGATTACTGCTGGTAAGATGAAACTATGAAACTACTGAAGAATACGAAGACTTCAAACAGTCCGCATTCTATTTGTAAAGGTAAGAACAGCTTTGCATAAGTTTTCTTCAGCATTGAAAGAGGATAAGGTGTTGATAGAGAGTTCTTATTTTTTTTAAACACAGGGCTTTCCTTCCAGATAAGATAGATCAAAAACAATAAAAACTTGATCATAAAAATAATGTTGTTCCATTGCTTCTGGTTAAAATTGGTGTAAGGATCAAATTTGGAAAAACTTATTATAATTCTATTTGGTACTCCAAACTGACTGAGCAGTAATATTGTCCCTAGATAATACAAGAAGAGTACTATTTTTATAGTAATAGGGATTCAATGCTCTAGTGACAATGTAATGTGGTGCATAGTGCCAAACTCTAATCCTAAAGGTAAACCTAATGCCCAAAAGGTGAAGGAAAAAACCGACTATTAAAATTGTGACAAAGTTAATAGTAATCCTAAACAATAATCCTAACTTCAAAAAAATTATCCCAGGAAAATATTAAAACACATATAATCCTAAGATGACCTCCATTCCACTTGCTTTTGAGAGGCTCGGGGTACTTCTTAATGATTCATATGATCTCGGAAACCCTTAGGAGGCTGCCTGGGCTGCATGTTACCTATGCAATTAAAACCAAAAAACTTTTAGGTAGAAAAAGAACAAGAACAAATACTAAAATATATATACAGACATGATATAACATATACAGATATAATATGATAAACCAATTATTTTTCCGAAACAGAAAAAGAACAAGAACAAATACTAAAATATATATACAGACATGATATAACATATACAGATATAATATGATAAAACAATTATTTTTCCGAAACTGAATCCTATGATGGTTGAACGAGAATGATATAGGGTGTCGAGAATAGCCAAGTCGGGCTTCCTGTACAGATTAAACTTTCCTCTAAAGAAAGGGGTTGGGTTGCCTTGAGGCATCCAACAATACAAGACATGCAACTTATCAGTTTCCTTGAGACGTCCATCATTACACTAAATCAATAGACCATAAATTAATTCACAGAAAGGCTTACTGCTGGTAAGCGAAAAGGCATCCAGCATTACACTACATCAATCGACCATAAATTAATTCGCAGAAAGGCGTCCAACATTAGACTCACTACACCAATCGACCATAAATTAATTCGCAGAAAGGCGTCCAACATTACACTACATGCAATTTTTCGAGTTAGTTACTAATCCATCTGTAAATAGAAGAAAATGAAACGCTCATGGGTCGACGATCCAATATGAAACGAGATAGCAGAAAATGAAACATTCATGCAAAAAATAAAATGTTTATGGGTCGCGATCCAATATGAAATATGAGAGTTAAGGAAATCGAAAGATTAATCATTTAAACGTGGCAATTATATGGTGTTACAATATGATTAGGTAAATGTTAAAAAGTAAATAGGGTAATGGATTCATTAAAAAATACAAAGAAGTTATGACGCTTAAATCACATTCATTGATTTGGGAATATGCCAACATCTTCAATTGTTAGCCATTAAAAGGTGAATAATTGTACCCATTGTCAATGCCTTTCAGTGTAATTATGCCAAAAGACATACACCTATTGACAATGGGTACAATTAATCACCTCTTAATCTAAAATTCTAATCCGATGACTAACAATTAAAGATGTTGGCATATTCTTAGTGGTGTTTCATGGTCGATTAATGTAGTGAATGTAATGCTGGACGCATTTCTGCGAATGAATTTATGGTCGATTGATGTAGTGTAATGCTGGACGCCTTTCCGTTTACCAGCAGTAAGCCTTTCTGCGAATTAATTTATGGTCAATTGATTTAGTATAATGATGGACGCCTCAAGCAAACTGATAAGTTGCATGTCTTGAATTGTTTGATGCCTCAAGGCCACCCAACCCCTTTCTTTAGAGGAAAGTTTAATCTATACTAGCGGCCCGACTTGGCTATTCTCAACACCCTATATCGTTCTCGGTGAACCATCATAGGATTCAGTTTCGGAAAAATAATTGTTATATCATATTATATTTGTATATGTTATATCATGTCTATATATTTTTTAGTATTTGTTTTTTTTAAAAGTAACATGCAGCCCAGGCAACCTCCTAAGGGTTTCCGAGATCATATGAAGCATTAAGAAGTACCCCGAGCCTTTCAACGAGAAGCAAGTGGAATGGACGTCATCTTAGGGTTATATGTTTTTTGATAATTTTTTTGGGATAATTTTTTTGAGGTTAGGATTATTGTTTAGGATTACTATTAAGGCTGTTACAATTTTAGCAGCCGGTTTTTTCCTTTACCTTTTGGGCATTAGGTTTACCATTAGGATTAGGGTTTGCCACTATGCACCACATTGTCACTAGAGCATTGGATCCCTATTATTATAAAAATAGTACCTTCTTATATTATGCAGGGACAATACTACTCTCAGTCAGTTTGGAGTATCAATTTTAGCAGCCGGTTTTTTCCTTCACCTTTTGGGCATTAGGTTTACCTTTAGGATTAGGGTTTGGCACTATGTACCACATTGTCACTAGAGCATTGGATCCCTATTATTATAAAAATAGTACCTTGTTATATCATGCAGGGACAATACTACTCTCAGTCAGTTTGGAGTATCAAATAGAATTATAGCAAATTTGTCCAAATCTGATCCTTACACCAAGTTTAACCAAAAGCAATTGCACAACATTATTTTTATGATCAAGTTTTTATTGTTTTTGGTATATTTAGAAGGGAAGCCATGTGTTTAAAAAAAAAAAAAAAACTCTCTATCAACACCTTATCCTTTTTCAATGCTGAAGAAAATTTATGCAAAGCCGTTTTTACCTTTACAAACAGAATGCGGACTGCTTGAAGTCTTCATAGTTTCATCTTACTAGCCTTAAGCCTTTCGGCGTTCACCAACTATTTAGCTGCTGTGCTAGTATAATATAATAGTAGGTTAAGCATTCTATGAAATGATATTTTTTTGGGACATTTGTCCGAAATCCAGTAATAAATTGTTACATTCTTAGATTTGAGTGATTATTTTTTTTAAATCCAAGTATTCCAGAAGTTTTTCAGCATGCTGAATTCATTACTGTATTCAGAAATAAATTTTGAACAACAAAAAATAGTGATTTGTGTACATTTATATCCCAGTATTCCTGCTAAAAAACATTTTGTAAAACAGTTAGACATTTAGATAATTTATTTTCATATATTGCTTAAATATATTTTAAACATACTTAATAATTATTTCCACTTAAATCACTATGTCAATTATATGATTACTGTTATGTTTGGTTTGTTGTTGATTTTATTTTCTTTACCATTAAAATCATGTTACTCCACTGGCTAACATACTAATGGTATACCTGTTTGTTTGAAATCGAATTTTATGTCTGTTTGAACTGAAATTTTATGTCTGTTTTTGTGAAATACATGCAGATCCAGGCTTCTCATTGGTTTTAAAACTTAGCCTTATGTCTGTTTTTTTGAAACACATGCATATCTAGGACCTCTCGTTGGTTTTGAAACAGATGCATATCTACGACTTCTCATTCCTCCCGTTCTCCCATTCCCAAAAGGCGGATAAATCTCATTTTCCGTGTAAAATAATATCTTTATTCAATGTTAATATTTTATAAGTGAGTAATGTTGATAAATTTCATTTTCCATACAGTTCAACATGGAGGGATTTAAGCAATGAGGTAGGGTTTGTCGTGAGAAAGTTGTATATTGACCTGTACAAGTATTATAAGGCTAACATGATAATATGTCTCATTTATATGATGGTACACCCACAGGTGTATGATGGTACACCCACAGGTCATAAAATCTTGCAACTTGGAGGATGTTAGGGATGATATTTATCATGTAGTGTGTATTTTTATGTCGAAGGTATGTAGATAGGAAAAGTTTTTCTGAAACCTGTCGACACTCCAAAACCTGTGAACTGATATCACTTGATGTCAATACCATCTACCATGTCATTTTTTTTTTACTTATCCCTATTTCTTTGCTTCATTTTTATTTGCTTATGGAAACTTGGCAACTAACGAATAACTATTTGTTTATGGAAACTTACGAACTAATGAATAAATCGTTGTTTACTATCATATTGACAACACCACACGACCAAACATTTACAATTAAAACACTGATTAATATTTATGAGTTTAACAATATAACAAAACATTTATAATTAAAATGTTAATTGATATTTATATTGAATGAATTTGAATTTGAAACTTTTATGGAGAGTATTATAAAAATACCATACAAAGGTTACACATTAAAATTAACATTTAATTGGTTAAGAAATAAGAATACAAGGTGTGCATTAAATTAATATTAACTATTAGTATAGCTTTATCACTAGCATTATGGAAGTGGCTTAAAAATATAATGCAGTAAAGCTAAAGTTAAGTTAGAATTCATTATTTAAATTTTATTATTATTATTAATTTATAAAACAATATTTTCTAACTCTATAAAAGATTTTTAATAAATAATTAAATGAATATGTAAATGAAATTGCAACAAAATTGAATTTATTATTATTATTAATCTATAAAACTTGTTATTATTAGTACTTTTTAAAGATAAAAAAGTTTTTTTATTTAATTAGATATTTAATGAAATTGCTATGAAATTAAATTTGTTTAAAAAAAATACAATTCAACCCATA
>SNQJ01S0075711.1:1344-12077 GCA_010110895.2 Picea sitchensis
CATCACCGTAAACTATTATATTTTCAATTTTCAATTTCCTGGCAGCCTCTAATCCTAAGACGAGAGCTTCATACTCACATACGTTATCTGTATAGTCAATGTCCCACTATAATATGTATGAGAAATGAATAATGAATTCATCTCCGTGTGCCACAAAAAACACCCCAACTCCTGCTCCTTCCCAAGACGAAGCACCATCAAAAAACATTTTCCAAACTCCTATACTATTTACATTTTTGTTTGTTTTTTCTATTTTTTTGTTTTCTTCTTTTATGCAATTTTATTCTGTACATTCGTCCAAACCATCATCAATTGATAATATACAGTTTCCTAGATCGTAATCAACGACATATACCGGGTAATTATTTGGGTTCTATGGGTCACTTACAGTATATGCCAATATTGTCTCTCTGTATAGACAGGTGAACTATCCCCCGAAAATCGGGATCGTAGCATATGTCATGTCCAGTTGAAGCGATCCTCCAAGTTTGGCACCCCAAGACCTGGATAGAAACATTCCATACTTTGTAGGGACATCAGCAACGACTACGTCCATAAGAATACTCTTTACAAGAATATGTGCAAGATTAACAACCAAATCTTTAATCATACCAAGACATTTAACTTTTCTTGAATCAAAAGAATATAGATCTCGGTATGGTCTAGTAACCTTGAGACCTAGTTTTTCCATATTAACTTTGGGCATTAAGTTGTGGGATGCTCCAGAATCCAACATACAGTTATGGAGTAGGTGATCATGCATAGTCAGCGTAATATAAAAAGGAGCGTTAACATCTTTGGCATTTTCAATATGCAGACCAAACATTATAGTAGATCTATCATCTTCTAAATTAATAACATCTGCATGACTTTCAGCCTCTCATAAATTTATCATCTTCGCAACTTGTTTTCTATACATTGGATTTTTCTCCAGTTCAACCAGAGGTACCGAAATTTTGATTTTATTAATTTCTCTTTCCAGATTGAAGCTTACAATTCTCTTTTTGGCTTCTCTGGTTGCGATCTCTGTTTCTCTTTTTTCTGGTCTATTAGTATGCGCTGCTTTTGTTTCGGCTGTCTTTGTTTTGACAACTTGTGTTTCAACTGTTTTTTCTTTGGAAGCTTGTGTGTCAGTGGATAGTTTAGATACCTCATTAGTTTTACTTCTCGACAAGATCTTCTTCGGTGGAGTAGTCGCAAAATTTTTATCTGTAGTCCTTAAATTATATTTCTGTTGAAGCTCGACCATTATAGAGTCGACGATTCCTAGATAATTGGACTCTTTCAAATTATTTATACTTTCCTCATTTCCAAATAGGGGTTCTTGGTCTAGAGATCTTTCATAATACTGTTTGGTTAGATGAGGTTCTTGGTCTTCGTCACTGAGGTTGTTTATATCTTCATATAACCACTCATATTCTTGCATATCATCATTTTGCATAAACATTTATCTTTTAAAAGGGGCTTTGATTTTTTGGTCCTCATTTTTTACTTGTCTCTGTTGGATTTGCGGGTTGGGATTCCTTTTTAAATCTCTCTTAGAAAAAGGATCAGGCTTATCTTGGTCTAGTTCCATCCCAGATATTTTGTTTGATAACTCTTTGTTTATCATATCCATGTCATGCATTTAAATTATCCTCCGCTGACCTCCCAGATTCGGAGGGTCCTGCTTGTTCTCTGAAGTGTCTGGTTTCCTTGCTTCCTATCTCCACCTTGGCTTTTAGTATACCCGATGCCATCATGTTCGACTCAATTTCTATGGCATCGCCCTGCATTCCCATGAGGGTAGAATATCTCCTTTCCCTTAAGAGTAGGTCAAAGTCAGTCTCGAAAGCCCCTGCGAAAGTCACTTTAGCTACGGGTTGTGAGGGTTTTACTTCTGCTGGAATCTTATGATAGATTTTGTTAAACCTCTGGGTTAATTCTAGGACCGAATCAGAATTATTTTTCCTTAGATCCCCAAATTTTGTTAGACAGTACAAGTTGTCTTTCTTTTCCCCCCACTATCTTAAAAGTGTTTTCTAACTCATCGTAAGACCTTACAGAACCTACTGGGAGCCCTCGAAACCAGATTATTACTTGTCCTTCAAAAAATTTCACCAAAAGTCTCTAGTAAACATCCTCATGCTCAATACCAAGGATATCGACGAATTGGTCGAAAACATTTATGTGCTTTTTGGCAGTTAAATATCCTTCTCCCATGAATTTCGGTAAGTTATTCATATAGTTTTCTGGTAAATCATGAAGGACTGGGGGAAGGACTAAAGGAGCGTACCTGGCTGCCACTTTGGCAAAAATTTTGGGGGGTGGGGGTGGGGGTGGGGGTGGTCCTTGACCACCTGCTCCTCCACCTCCAGTGCCACCTCCTCCACCAACGACCATTGAGATTCTAGGGGATGGACTCTGAGAGATATAAAGGGGATTTTTGAAAATCTCGAGGGACCGAAGTGATGAACTTTCAACTTCTGTGGGATGTGACGAAGGAAAATATGGGAAAATGTCATTGGGAGATGAAAATCCTAGGAGAGGTGGGAAAGGCAAACGCAGACTAGTTTCTTCGGACTTACAGGATGTATAGATAGGTGAAACCGCAGGGGACAAATCGAGGTATAAGGTGCACTCCTCGAGATTTAGGAGAACAAAGACCTTGGTTTCAGGTGAGGATGGGGTAGACAGAAAATTAATGATCGTGTGTGTTGTAACAGAGGTCAAAATTGACTGGCTGCCCAAGGCATGAAGAAGGAATTTCAAGGATTTTGTGTACGAGGGAACAATTGATATATCTGGAGCCATACAAAAGCAAGTAGTATTTACATACTCTGAAGAGGATAGAGAAGTATGGATGAAAGAGATCGATGGAGAGCAACGTCTGGCATTGGAACCTGGGGTGGAACAAGCAATAGGCTTTCGCCATGTAATTGATTTGATTTCTTCTCGAGGAAAGATTCTAGGAAGGTGGCTTGTCCTGGGCTCTATGAAAGGCTTGCACGAAGATGAACTTGCGGATCACAAGAAACGCCATACAAAGTTTAAAGAGTCTGCTTGGAAGTGTTTGTATTACTTTTCAGCAGAATCGCTGGCATTGGAAGTCACTTACAATGAGCCATGGTTCACAAATACACAAAACTTTTGGGTTGGACCGGGTGACCAGATATGGCCAGATCAAAAAGTGAAGACAAAGTTAAAGCTACTATATATGTATGCAGCAGGGTTTTATACATACAATATTTTTGCTTTGATTTTTTGGGAGACTAGGCGATCGGATTTTGGAGTGACCATGTCTCATCATGTCGCAACTGTGATTCTCATTTTAGCATCATATTTACTAAGGTGTTCACGAGTTGGCTCTGTTGTTCTAGTCATTTGATTTTGGAAGTCAGCAAGATGTTCAAATACAGCGGGTCTACCGCGATACCTAGCATTTCGTTTATCCTTTTTGTGATTTCATGGATTGTGCTTCGTCTTATATATTTTCCTGTCTTGATTATTTGGAGCACAAGCTATGAAGTTATTCTTACTTTGGATAGGGACAAGCACAAGATAGAAGGTCCTATTTACTACTGTATCTTCAACTCACTCCTCATATGTTTGCTTGTCCTTCATATTTGCTGGTGGGTTTTGATATACCGCATGTTTGTCCGACAAATCAAGGCAAAAGGAAAAATTAGCGAAGATCTTAGATCGGATTCTGAATGAGAGGACAAGGTTACTCCGAAAGCTACTCTTCGAAAACCTCAGCAAAAAGGACGATCAGTTAAGGATGGGATTCGTGCAGGATATGGCGGTCTTCGTGGGAATAGGGTGCCATGGGTTCGTGGTGTTGGTGATCTTGAGCCCAGGAGGACAGGAGCACGTGATAGTCGATTTGGAGTTCATGAAGGGAGGCGAGCTCAACCTTGAGCCAAATCTGTTGGAGCAATTACTAGACAATTATGGGACAAACGATAATGATACCTATGCTGATGACGTGATCATGAAGGTAACGGTTGCATCGGTGAAAGTGCAAATCCTACCATCTTGAGTTAAGGCAACAGATTCCGCGCTTATGCAAATCGGTTCGAAAAAGAGGCTACGAGGCGGGAGGACATCGCGGTTCTGGACAATGAATGGAAGAACTATAACCTAACATTGAAAACGTAGAGTCTATCCGCGCTGGGTGAGTAACAGTAGGGTATCCAGAAGATTCTTGCATAGGAGAAATCCCGCAGGATCTGTCGTTTGGCAGCGCCAAAGATTCCTCTTGGAAGCATCGACATTAATAATTTCCATGAATATGAAAACGACAGTATGACCATTGGCTACAACCTGAGGCGCGACAGAACGGGTCAGAAACAGTGTCGATATCTCCGTGAAAACAGTGCCCGTTTTTTCTTACCGACCTGGTCAGGATTTCCTCATTCCGCAGACTATGACCTCAAGGATTCGAACCACGCTGTCTCAAAGCTATCAATGTCAATAGGAGGAATGAGCATGAATAGTAATCCTCCGTTTGAGTGATAACATGAAATCATCAAAGTAGATTTACAGTGATTTCTATGTCTGTTTTTACATTGAAATAGAGATATGTAGTCTAAGCACATTTTTGCGTCTTTCTATTCAACATCGATTCTCCTTGAGTTCCCAGCAGATAAAAAGAAGACCGCTCTCTTTCTCCATCGCTTTGTCACTGTCGAATTTGATGTGTTCGCTAGCATAGCCTGCAGCCTGATATCAAAGTTCTCTCTCGGCTCCACGGGATGAAGACATTCCAAATCGCCTGCAAGTTAACATTCACCAAAAATTGTTGAGTTCTTCTCCAATTTTAATTTGGTATCAGAGCGATAGGTCAAAAATGAATGAGGAACCGTGGAGCCTTCGACTGGAAGGAGCCGCCGGTGCTTCTATGTTCAAGGAGCTGCAAGCTATACGCGTACGAGTGCTCTCGCTCGGATCAAGTGTGCTGCGGTGACCGATCTGTCGCTTGGTGCAGCCATTTAAATGACATGTTCGCTGATGTGGACTCATGTGAAGGAGACCCCCTGTGAGCGTGAGATTGTAGTATCATTGGTATAAAAGACTGTTGAGTGGTAGGCACTTGGTGCAGCCATTTAAATAACCTATTCATTGCTATATGCATTTAAATGACCTGTTCGTTGTGCGCTGTGAGTGTTGTCCCTCGAAATCATTGTCTGTGCATTCATCAATCCCTGGAGTGTTGCGTGCGACCCCTCAAATGTTGCGTGCGATATGAGGGTGTTCGTTGCCTCGTGTTATCCTTGTTGTGTTCGCTGCTATCCGAGATGTGTGCTGTGGAGCCGCGAGCTGTGTTAGCTGTGTGCTTTGAATTTTATCACTGTTGTCACTGCAGTATCGATTCCTGTTGCAGTATCGATCCCTGTGTTGTGTTTGTTGTTCGAAAAGCTGAGTGGAGCTGTTCTTGGAGGATACGATTGTCAGCAGACTCTATCTCTAGCTCAAAAGCCTTCTCATTGCACTGGCTCATTAACTTTGCAATTCTCTTTTGCGTTTCTGCTGGAGATGCATTATTTGCAATGGTTTCTCCAGCTCCAGTAATTCGCTTCTCCAGGACATTTGGCAACAAAGATCTTAGAGTTTGTGGATAAGAAAGGGGCACAGTTGACAACCATATCATTATTTTGGGCAGCTCAAATCTATCCAAAACAAGTGGCAATGATCAACTAATATTAAACTCCAACTGTTTCCAGCATTCGAGACAGATGGAAAAATCAAGAGTCAAAGTTTGTTGGCAGTTTCAAGAGGCAGTTTCAGTACGATGTAAATACGAAGAAGCTGGACGTGTACCTGGAAAACATGTCTGATCAGATGTCATCGTCGCAGAGTGCCAGGAAGAGGAACCGTTTCAGATTCCTGGAACGCAGAGAGTTTTTTATTTTCTTTTTAAAAAAGACTGATGCATGTAGAACAGGGAGGGGGGCGCATGAGGGCAAGACTGTAAAAAACCTCTGTCGAGAGAGATTCATTGTATTACTGATTTATTGTGTAAACCATTATTGGAGTAATAATAAAGATGTTTATTTGTGATTGTGAGATTCATCACAGTCGATTTCTTTCAGCATGTTTTCTTCTCTTTTAGTTGTGTTAAAACTGTTTGGATTTCATTTATGTGTTTCCTTACACGCAGCTGAAATTGTCTTTTCCACTTCTTTATGTCTTTCTTAATCCATTACAACTGCATTACATTTTGTTTTCCTCTTTCGTTACATTTTAGTACGACCACTACTATAACGAAAGGGTTTGGGTTTTCTGCAAATGTTTATTGCCTTTCCTTTGCACTAGCTATCAGCTGTGTAAGACCAATCTGCATTTTCAGAACTCTGCATGTATCCTTTGCTACGTCGGCCTTTCCTTTTTCTTTCCCCTACCGCATCATGATTTATCAAAGCGCTGAAAGATAGACTTACTTTGCCTCACTTTCCGCAAGCTATTCGATCTCTGCTATTGTCTCTTTTAAAAACGGAGGGTCAACACCTCTCCCTTTCTCCATTGTGTGCCTGCGTGTTGGTGTGTTGGCGCATTTGCTGAGGTGGAGTGATTCTCCCGCATCACCCTAAGCGGTTAGAATTCTCATAATTCAAAACAATAAATATTACAATATGTAAAATTCGAAGAGTTTCATTTTCATCTTCTCTCTCTCTTCGCCTACTGGAAGATACGTTTCTTCTTCTTGTCCACTAGCTTGGAAACAACTGGCCTCTAAATCATGACCTGAGTAAATGTTCTCTCATGTATTTCCAAATGTGTTGGCTTTCCCTTGCTCGACATACTGAACACATATGCCTACGAACTGCACCACTAACCTCGAAGGCTCTGTTGTGTCATTTGCCTCGAAAATATATAGCTTATTTTCTATATGAGGCAACCTATCCTGCATTTTCATTGCTTCCAAGGATATAGCCTATAGCTGTATACTAGGGTTGACTATCCACTTATTCATTTGGATGAGGTCGATTTGTTTCAATTGTTGGATTGTTGTCTAGGCTTCTTCCATGCTTGTCTTGGAATTAAGTTGATTTTTTACTATATCAATCTTCCCCAGGGCCTCAAAGATGTTATCTCCTTCAATGTTCAATGAATCTTTGTCGAGTGAAGACAATGCTTCTTCACAATATTTATTTACTTCCCTGGCTAATCTTTTGCTTTCACCCATATTTGCCTCTCAGGTCTTCAGTATTATGTCACCTCGGGTTTTCTCAGAAAGAGACAGTTGAGGGACCCTTTCTACTCCATCCCTTGCTTCTATTAGAAAGGCCTCTTGGAATGTATCTCAAGCTACAGTGGCCTCTCTCTCCTTAATGTAAATGTTATTTAGAGAATGGTCTACCACCCGCTAACAGTTTTGAACAACTTCTACCTTAGTAAAAAGGTTTTGTTGGGTTGATTTCAGCTTTTCTTGCACCTCCAACGCCTGAGCTTGGAAAATCACCATATCCACTATCATGTTCTCAGCCAAGTCTATTTTATCCTGTATTTGTTTGACCAAATCTCCCTGTTGAATGACCAATTCTCTATTTTCTTTTGAATTTTTATGCATTTCATCAAGACTGGTTTTGAGTTGTTGATTTTCCTGTATGTCACCGGATCTGATCTGCTCAAAATCCTTATTCATCTTGTTTCTCACACTCTGTTCCACAGTATTTATTTGATTTTGCAACTGTCTCACCAACAAACCTTTCTGCTTCAATTGTTCTGCTAGATTCCCAACTGAATACTGATTTGTCATGGAAAAATCTCCCAATGAGCCTACCATTTCCACAATGAAGTCTATCTCATCTAAGGCTTTTCCATCATACAACACTCTGTGTATTTTGACAGTGGCACCCTCCTTTTGGTGCGCCTCTCTTTTAACTATAGCCCTCCTCTTCTTGCTGAAAAAGAAGTCAAAAGGGGGCATTTCTTCAGCTGAAATATGAAACAAATGACATCCATAATGTATGTCGACATGTAGAAAGGGGCAAGTTTTCCTTTGGCTTTTAACGACTGATAATCAGTGATTTCCTTGGCCAAACTGTCTGATAATATCTTAGCCCAATTGAAAGAATAACCTTCTGCAACTTCATGCATGATTGGTACCCATGGTAGCAGGAAGTGAGAAAAGGTTTCTCTACCGAAATGTCTACATAACATCATGGCCACATACATCATATGGGAATCTAATGATGAAGTGGCATATATGCCATGGGTGTCTTCTCTGAACTTCTCATGGCGTTCCCACTAATTCTTGATTAAGCTAGGGTAAGTCTTTCCACCTTGTGTGCACTCTTCTTCATCGAACTCTTTTAAGAAATCGACATTATAATTGTGTTTGAATGTTGAGGATAATTTGTACATCACCTGTATATGTTCTGGTCGAAAGAAGGGATGATTTTAAGGATGAAAATTTATTTTAAAATGTAGAAACCTTGGCGAATCTTACTAATCATTCATATGCCAACTATAAAATGTTAGCAATATTTTTGTAAAAATATTCAAATTTCTAAGGATTTTATATAGTTTGTATAAAATTTTGGCGATTTTTAAGGTAAAATAATTTTATCCTATAGAATTTGGGTGAATAAAGTTTAGAATAGCGAATCCTTTTTTGGGGAAAACCATGGAAAATTAGCCCATGAGCGAAATTTAGCCCCTAAAATCATCCCTGAGACTCGAAAGGACCCAACAACAAATTTCTGTGAATTGTGGATGCTCCTAGTCAAGACATCAACGTTCTCCAAGGCCCAACCTATCATGTCGTTATAGGGCATGAGCCTCGGCCTCGTGGCTATTTTATGTAGCTCTGATTGAGCTATGTATTTGAGCTTCGTCACCTGATTTTCGGTTCCCTCGTCGTCTGATTCTTCTGGGCAGTTGATCAACTCGTATTGTAGGATATCAAATACCAGTGTCCAGGTTTTCATGGTATCTACATCTCTCGGCGATGTGTCTGAGAGGACATCTTTCTCTGGATCGAGCTTTCACTAGTCTCTTTAGATATTTTCCGCGGAGCCATGATAACAGTAAACTCAAGACTGTGCTACCTGTTACAAGGAAATGCATAAATTCCTTAGCTTGCTAAAACTTGTTGTTCTGTAAAAACGCAAATGGAATTCAAACTTCAATATCCTTTTTCCCTTAAATGTGTTGAATTATGAATACTTTACTGACGATGCATTCACTTTCCTTAATGAAAAGATTTAGGTGGTGATCCGAGATCTTATTTTAAATCATTTCCATAGATCGATTATTAATGCCATTAATGTCTGGTGGTTCATGATCAGAAGGTTTGACGAATAAAATTTGAATTTACCCGAGCTACGATTCAGTGAAAAAATAATCATGAGATAATCCTTATTATCCCATTAGTTAATCGTGTTTTATCATTAAGTGTTTTTTCAGATTTTTGAACTTCGAGATTTTGGTAGCTGCTCGAGACAGGATCCCCGAAACGTGAAATCACAAAGTGATTAATAACTTTAATCATGTTTAATCCATTAAATAATCGTTCTTAATTTCAAGTATTTTGGGGTTTCATAATTCGTGATATTTGAGTGCAATGGATAGCGAATATCTGAACTCCAAATGTGCGAAGTTATTAATTGACTGTTAATAGAGATTAACGTATTTTAAAAAGGGTTTATCTTTTTGGCATCTACATGCTTCAGGTATCGACAAAACAAGTTTATTGGATTTTCAACAGGTCACTACCCTTAGTGATGTGCTATAATTGAGGAAGGTATTCATGTATGGTGACTAGGATATGTCGAATGCTTTTCGCGTACTGGGATTTTGAAGGTGTGACATGACAGAATGCCTAAATCGTGAAATTCCGAACTCGAAACTCCAAAACAGTCTCTAGTGACTTAACTCTTTAATGAGTGGGCGACTCCACAAATCCGAAGAGATTAGGATCGTTTGATTAGATAGAAGACTTCATCAATAGTGAGAATCAAGCGCGCTTTATTCTTACTATTAACTAGGAAAGGAATCTATTTAAGATCTAAAAGTTAGAAATATATATGTGTTCCAACAAGTTCATTGCCCAAGAGATCAAAGAAAGCCAAGAAGAATTTTGCAGTCCATCCATCCGACCCAATAATTTTTGATGCAGCGAAACCTTTAAGAGGTGACAATATTTCAGGTAAAGTAACAGGATCGACAATTCTAAGGCCTTCTTCCTTAGAGAAAATCCTAGGATAAGCATTAATAATTGCCATTTAATTGGAGATAGTGAGGTTTTCCTGAGACTTAAAGATGTTCTGAAAATATCCAATGGCTTCCTTTTGTAGGCCCTATTGACTTATCACATTTGATCCATTGATCCGTCAGGATTTTTCGAAATGACTATGGTTGAGTTTTATTTGCATGCATTTATTAACCATTGGAAAACTTAACGAAAGAGCGAGAAAAGCAAATGCATTATACATCCATTAACATAATTGCAAATCTGAAATGGAATGAAAACAGCAAACCATAATGCACAAGTTTGATAACGGAGTTCGGCAACTTTGCCTACGTCTCCGGGCCTTTTCTCTGTGAGGGAGGCTTCTTGATTTCTTTTAGAAAGCTTATTAGTACATCTCTTACAATTTCCGTTTGGCTTCTAGACTGATCTGGTCTTGTTCGCCATGATCTCTAGAATCTTGCACAACTTACGGCACCTGAAACGGATATACCGAACTCTCAGAAATCGTCCGACAGCATCTCTACCTCAACAGCTCCTCTGCCTCAAACTGGCT
>SNQJ01S0075711.1:20172-36785 GCA_010110895.2 Picea sitchensis
TTATTGTTATCCTTCCATCTAAATTCAATTCCCCTAAATATAAGATTGAGCTTTTATTAAATATAGTATGATAATAACTTTGAATCTAAGAAAAAATGAATCTTTACAAAAGTTAAATACCTTAAATAAGCAATTAATTTAAAATATATAACATTTATTGAAGTAGTATCATATTTTCAACTAGTCCAAAAAGACTCTTTTTGTGAAATTGAATTTTTAATATACCGAGTAAGAGTTAGTTATCAAAACTATTATAAAATTATTTAATTTTTAAAACAAAATGTTATAAATATTCACATCATATAATAATAATAATAATAATCTATTTTTAAGGTCACGACCAAGCCAGCACACCAAATTGGTGTATGAGACCCCCTTGTTTGTGGGACAAGGGACCCCCCTCCGCCCAGCGATTTGACTGGTAAAGTCTACAAAAGTATACATACCCTACCCCCCTCTGGATTTGAACCTGTGACCTCTTAAGAGGAAACACATGTTCTTAACCATTAAGCCCACTCAGGCTGTATATATTACCATCTTCTTAAAGTTCTAAAGAATATTTTTATGTGAAAAACCTCATTCATAAATGTAGAGCATTTATAAAGGAATTTTATATATGAAAAAAATAATTTGATTCCGATATAATATATATGGAAAAAATATTTTTCATGAATCAATATAACTAAATTTTATGTGTAAATATTTTGATAATTTAAAATGGATTTAATGAATTTCAGCCACTTATAATCTCGGACAATTTAATAAAACTTAAAATTCATAATGTAAAAAATATGAATATATGTATAAATATAAAGTTTAGATTATTTGATATGAATATATTTAAACACATAATTTCAATTATTTTGAGATATTTATATTTACATTGTAAGAGTATTTTTTTTCAAATATTATACATAGATATATATCCTTTCTATTTATGTATATATTAGATTTTTGTTTTATTTTTTTTTCCAAATTCTAAACCTCAATACTAAAGAAAATAATATGATTCCTTTAAGGGATTGGAATTCCTACCTTAAAAGTCTTTAGGAAGTTTGTAATTCCATGGACACCATTTCTATTGCCCCTATAGAGGATGAAGTTTTTTCTTTAGATGACATAGAGTTAGGGGTTAAGCGGCTTGCAAATGGGAAAGCTAAGGACAGTGAAAACTACCAAGCTGAAATTTTTAAAATCGGAGGGCCTATCCTTATCCCTCACATGCACAAGCTCTTCAATTTAGCAGTCAACCAGGGCTTTCTTAAACCTTGGAGGCAAAGCCTCATTGTTCCTATTTTTAAAAATGGGGATAGAATCATTCCCTCTAATTATAGGACCATTATGATAAGCCCAATTTTAGCCAAGCTTTATGGAATTATTTTGGAAAAGAAGATTAGCCTTTGGCTAGAAAGTCACGGTAAAAGAGCCAAAGGCCGGGCATGGTTTAGGAGATATCATTCAACTGTGAACCATATTGTTACGTTTAGGATCATTGCAGAGGAGTTCTGAAATACTAAAACCAATATGTTTTGTTGTTTTGTTGACTTTAGAAAAGCTTTTGACATGGTTCCTAGGAAAAACCTTTTGAATATGTTGGAAGAGATAAAAGTTCCATATCATGAATGCAAAATATAACAGTGTTAGGAATGCAAGGAGTGAGAAAAGGGACCATATTTGGTGATAATTCAAGAGACGCACAATTTCGTCAAGTGTTTCATAAACCTCATCAAGTATCATATCAACATTGGCCAAGTTTGTATTGAACTTGTTTTTATATGAAATGAAACCTGTAACCTGTCTGACGACCATTGTTGTTAGCTGTTGGCAAATACCTACAATAATTTCAGAAATATCCTTTAAGTGAAAAAAAATCAAAGGACATTTCATGTCGAGCTTTTAAATATGTAGCAGGAATTTGAGAGAGTGCACAAGATTTTGCACAAGTAATGTGAATTGAAGGGTATATTGGAAACACTTTGTCGGCTAAGAATTGTTGACCAAAATGGTTGTCAACAAATTTTTACACATTGTTTTGGTCACCTTAATGATCTATTGACAAACATGTGTTCATGTTCCCAAAATAACCTATTTTCATGAGAAAGGTGGCTGGCTTTCTCTTCCAAAAAACCTTATTAAGGAAGTTCATCACAGGATGCATCATAAGCAGGGTGCAATGATGCCTGGTCTTTGCAGGCTGCCTTAAAGTTGGTTTGCGATGTCTCCACAGGCTACCCTAAAGCTGGTTTGCGATGTCTTCGTAGGTTTTCCTATAGTTGGGGTGCGACGATGCCAAAAGGCTAAGAAAAGGTCAACCTTTACGAAAGTTCTAGAAGGGTATCTTCTAAAATATGAGGTGGCATCCGTATGGTTTGGATCCTACTCTCTTCTCTGATTTGGTGGGATCATCCTAATCTCTTTAATCGTCTCTCTTTCCCCTATATAAAGAGGGATTTCTCATGGAAAAGGTTAAGCAAGGTTAAGAAAGAAATTAAGATTGAATTGGCTGAGATTGTATGGAGAATTCTGCATTGGGTCATTCTTAAGGGCTTCATTTTAGTTCAACAAGCCATTGTGGATATTCTTCATTCAAGTTTGGATAAAGTGTGTGTTGAAGAAAAGAGTCATCAGAAGGGGACCTTGCAACATCAAGGCTTCCGTTGTAATCTCCACTTTCATTATTATTAATACAGTGATATGTTTCTTTCCCATAAAATTCATCTCATTTTATTTTATGATTCCTTGATCACATACATAGGCTCTTTGAGTATGCTATATTGATTTCACTTTGGTTGGTTTGTGTATTCTAGCAGATTTGATATCACAGGAGCACTAGAGTGGATCTAGGACGACGACAACGGGAGCAAGCGATATTTAAACGGTATGTCTCTTATCTTTCATTTGATAGTAAACTCAATGATTAGAGCTTAGGGAAAGCATCATTTCCTGTTATGTTTTGTTCTAGATATAGGTGGATCTAGGGAGATCTGTTTATGTATGCATTTATCGATAAGTCCCATTAAAAAAATGGCGACCATACTGGGGAATAAGAAACAAGGTACCATCCGCGTCTGTGTAGATTATAGGGACATTAATAAGGCTTGTCCTAAGGACAATTACCCAACCCCCTTCATTGACCAGATTGTCGACGACTATGCCAGCAGTGAAATATTCTCTTTGATGGATGGTTTCTCTGGCTATAATCAAATCAACATCTTACCCACAGACCAACACAAGACCACTTTTACTTTCCCTTGGGGTACCTTTGCTTATCGGAAATTACCCTTTCGTTTCAAGAACGTTGGTGCGAATTTTCAGCATGCTATGTATTATGATTTCCATGATATTAAGCACATCGTGCAACCTTATCTTGATGATATACCGACACACTCCATTCGTCGCCAAGATCACATGACGCATTTACGAGCCATTTTCGTATGTTGTCGTTATTATCGTATCCACTTAAACCCACACAAGTGTGTCTTTTGTGCGGATTCTGACCGACTGCTTAGTTTTATTTTGTCGATACATGGGATTCGTGTAGATCCTTTGAAGGTTGAGGCTATCCATAATCTACCTCCTCCTTCCACTTTACGCCAACTCCAAATTTTGCAAGGGAAGGCAAACTTTTTACGTCGTTTCATCTCAAATTACGTTGAACTTACAAAAGGATTCACTCGACTACTTAAGAAATGTTACGAGTTGATGATGAGTGAAACCCTAGATCCCTGAACTACCTACTCTGCAAACCAAGTTGCATGAACGGAATGAGCCGTCGGGCATTCTACCACCTGCTAAGGTCTGGCACAGACAGTACCCAGGTCTGATCTGTCAGAATAAATCCGGAAGAGGGGGTGCAACCCCCCTCATACAACAAAGTTATGGCCAATGATAGAACGGGAAAAAGAGAAAAATGACCATCTTTCGAGCTGTCGCTGCGGCTGCGCGATCAGATCCTTGACAGAGAACAAGGACTCGGGAAGGAAATGGATGGGGAAGCCATAACGTCTCATCCAAAAGCACCTCGTGGGTGGGAGCCTGGAAAATGCATCCTGCAATCGGATAAATCATCGAGATATCTCATAAGCTGAACAAGAGTGGGTGAACACACATAGTTCATGCGAGAACATGCCATCATAGGAAATTTTCTGGGACTATGGTCGTCTGAACGTGACCTAAATTGGTGGATACAACACTGGTGGAACCCTAAAGGGGACTACGAGGTTCAACTCAGCTCAAAAGGTTCTTTTACCATCATCTTGTACAATCTAGAAGANATCATAGGAAATTTTCTGGGACTATGGTCGTCTGAACGTGACCTAAATTGGTGGATACAACACTGGTGGAACCCTAAAGGGGACTACGAGGTTCAACTCAGCTCAAAAGGTTCTTTTACCATCATCTTGTACAATCTAGAAGATAAGGATAGAATCTTTGAGAATGGGCCATACTTCTACAACTTGGCGGGGCTATTCCTATGCTTCTGGACGGAGATATTTAGCCTAGAAAAGGAGGACTTAACAATGGCTCCAGTCTGGATCCGATTATACTCTTTTCCGCAAGAGTTCTAGATAGAGGAAATCCTTATGGGAATCGGGAACACGGTAGGTCACTATGTCAAAACGTCAGAAGCCACAAAGTAGAGGAAATACACTTCATACGCCTGAATCTACGTATACATGAACATCTCTAAGTCTCTCTTGGGCTCTATAACTCTGGAATATCAGGACAAGGACTGGAAACAAATGTTGGACTATGAACATATCCCTTTCCGCTGCAGGAAATGCCATGAACACGACCACCTCTTCAGAGACTTTCCTCTGAATGTCCAAGCTTCCAAGGCCATTGATATCAAGAAAAAATATGGCTTCACCACTGTCACAGGTAGGAAAAAAAAACCTCCGAGGAAGCAGAATCCAGACCCAAAGCCCAAGATCTCGACAAAAAACTCTTATGATGTTCTGAACCAGTTACCGATAGACGAAGAAATCCAAGATCTGCACAAAATGAAGCAATAGGAGAAAGGAAAGAACCAAGACACACCTTCCTCTGGCCCAAATCATGAGATGAACCCATAAGAGGGGGGAGATGTTGATGGAGACACCATGATGCAGTTGAATGATCAGGATCTCATAGGCATCGACCTAGAAAAACTTGAGGAAGCCCTCAATCAAACGGATCTGCAAGCCCTCTCAGAAGAGAAACTCCGAAAGGTACATAAAGTCTTTCTTGACTACAAAGCAGGATCCACAGCAAGACTAGTCATAGCCACAGATCCAAGCTCATACTCAAAGAGGGTACCGAGGGAGAACAAAAGAAGGGGACAAAAAATCAGCCTAGAAACTCATCAAGGAGGCAGGCAATCTCATGCTCAACTCAGGGAAGATCCAGAATCTTTCAGAGGGATACCTCCACCCAACACAACACCCACTATGATGAATATCATCACCTAAAACATTAGGGGACTCAATGGTCGATATCCTAATGGAGACTACATTAGAGTAGAAAATCCAGATATCCTATTGTTACAAGAAACAAAATGCGTGGGAGCAGAGGTTGAAACCATCTTCCAGTGCATCTAGAGGGGTTGTGAGTTCATACTTACAGACTCCATAGGGGCCTTAGGGGGTGTTGGAGCCACCTTTGTCTTTTTTTTTAGCCTGTTCAAAATTTCATATCTTAATGCTTGAAGTCGAAAGCCGGTTTTCATATTTTCCTTTCTTTTCCCCAAAATCTCAGATGTCTCATCACGCAAGCAGCGACGGTTATCATACCCTTAAGGAAAGTTTTATTTTTTAATCGTTTAAATGAGTCTCTACTTTTTAACCTCGGGATGTCGCATGTCGGAAGTTATAGATCACATAGTTTACAAATCCTGAGGGGCGAAACGATGAACTAGTTTTAAAAAGTTTACCCAGATCATTACCAAGAGTAAAAATACTCTAAACCACAGTTAATCATCATCGGTATTTCGTGTCTCGGCGTTTGGTAGCTCCAAAAGTCTTATCGTTGTAACCTCGATAGCCGAAACCGCGAGATTCTTGTTTTAGTAACCCGGGTTAATGTTAAAGGTAAAAGGTTTAGCCGCGGTTAAGCTCTGTCGGGAATTCGCAACTCGACGTATTTTCCCTCAAAAGTTATACCTTCAAAGCCCCAAGTCACGAAGTCATGATATAAATAAAAATGAAATTAATTAAACGCCTAATCATGGTTACGTTTTTTATTAACCAAAGCTAATTATCGCAATCTCGGGTCTTAGAGGTTCAAAGGGTTAAAGTGAAAGCTCTCGATAAGGTGAGTGTTGAAAGATTAATTAACATTTAAAAAAGGCCTGATTAATTAAGCTAAGCCAACATTTTCATTGTTTTAATACGAAAATTAATATGCACAATCTTCGAGGCGATTTTAAACTTTGTTTGCGCCAACTTGCATTACGAACTGTCAAAATTTATGACATTAATTAGAAATGAGGCGAATTGACAAGTAAGGGTTTGGTTTTTATTGCTAAATTTATATTTAAGAATGATTTGACCATTCTGTCCCTAAGGACGACCTAGTTTTAAATAGTCGAAGACATGGATCTTTTATTTGTTGTCTCAAATTTCATTTCTATTCTACGTAGAGCCAACTTTTCACGAGTGAACTAATTTCTGTATGTATACATATTTTTATCACAGGAGAGCTAAAGTAGAATCCCCCACCATGGCCCCGCAAAAAGTGTCTAAAGCCACTGTTGAGGTTTCAGGACAAGGTTCAGACAACGTTTATGATACTACACCTCGAAGTGTGGACTCTATCAGGACCTGGTCATATATTTCTGAGGTTATACAGTCTAAATTGGTAGATGTTTCGAATGATTCTAGTGAAAATGAAAAAGACAACCTGATCACCAAGTATAAGATCGTCATCTAGGCTCAAATGCATAAAATAGCAGCTAGGCCATGTCTTCTCCCTTACTACGATATGATCCGGTGGGCATTAGACCATGTAGATATACTAACCAGAACCATTGTCAATGAGCAGAGGGTCACCATTGGGACTTCCAGACCCGAACAATTGTAGGCTATGTACAAGTTTCCAGCTGTGTCGGACTTTGTTTACAATGTCGAATTCCTGGAGAATTTTAAACAGAAGGAATGTGTGCAATACGACAAGACTATGTCTGGTTTAATCAAAGATTGGGTTTCACACCCTGCGAAGTTCAGGGCAGATAGTAATGGTATATATTCAATAGCTTCTCTGGAACCACAGTTCAAATATATCGCTATGATGACCTGCATATTATATGGGATAGAGGACACCATAATGTTTTTCCTTCAGTGGGTGCCTCTAATTCACACGGTCGCCAAAGATTGTTCCTTCGACTAGGCTAAACTACTGTCTGATAGTTTGACCAGTAGAGTTACAGAGTATCGAGCGTAGTAGGAAAGCAGAAAGATTGCTTCATTATTTATGTCCGCGTATATCATGGACGTCGTGTGTTTTCTGACACCTTTTCCCTTGATGAGTTGGAGCTGGACTCCATCGGAGGCTGAGCCCATCCACGTCTACCATTCAAAGCTGTGGGAAGACAAAGCCTCAGATTTTGTGTATGAAATCTCTAACTGGGTGATGGTACCACTGCATGTCACTATCTTCGGCCACCCGCCACCCAAGATCTCAGACAGTATCGTGATAAATCTGAGCAGTATAGTCGACTGGTACGTGGAAGCAGAATTTTCATATCTCAGGGTTTTCGATGCTTCTGTTCCTTCGAATTCCTTGCCATTATTCATACCCAATAGGCTGGCTTTTCGTGAGATTGCTAGACAAACCGTAATCGTTGGTGTAATCAAGGAGCTTAAGGGATATTCTAAGAAGGTATGGCCATCTTTTCCTATTCATTTAAGTTTTTATTCTTTGTTAGATTTTGGGCATGCTAAATCTGAGGCAACATTCCTGGAGGACCTGAAATTGGTTCATGTCGAATTCAAAAAGCACGATCCACAGAGGGTCATAAGTAATCACTTAGCCAGTTGCGGGATTAAAAGATTCGAACTTGAAAATTCACCTTCGGATGACATTTTCCAAGGCATGAGATCTTATGCCAAGGTTTTGGCTCGGATACAAGCCTTGGCACCCGAAGAGAGGGCCGATGTTTTAAAATTCCAAGAACATCGACGGAGTTGTCTTCCCCCAGTATTGCAGGGTGAGAATCCAATAATAGCAGAGGTGCAGCAAAAAGAAGCTGAAGGCTCCAAATATACAACACCCAGACAAGAAAAACACCAGGACAGAGGAGAGCAAATTGGGAGTCCGAAACTAGAAATAAAAACTCTCGATCCGCCGAAGAAGCAGACTCCAATTACCACTCCAGGCCAGTCAGCTAAGAAAATCGGAGATCCCATTGCCTCCATTACTCCCTTGCAGTCAACTAAGGGGAACATAGACGCAGGGTGGATTTTCAATGAAGAATTGAGACCTATAAGGATGGAAGAGCTTCCGCCAAATGAGTTCTTTTTTGATAAGAAGAGAAAAGCTGTGGTAAAAAGAGAATTCTACCAAGAAGAGGGATCAACGGCCAAGAAGTTCAAGGTGTTGACCGATGGGAAAGATAAGAAGAAGGAAGAATTCGCGACAGAAATAGTCGGAACATTAGGGGTGTATGCTACGGCAAACCAATTTTCAGTCGGGGTTTTGAAAAATCAGTTGAAGAAAAAAATCGCCTCATCAAAACCTTAGAAGATAAACTAGCCACAACAGAAGAAGCTGCTAAAGACTAGGCAAACACAAGAATAGAACAAGCAAGGATGGCCGATAAAAAGGAAATTGAGCTGCTCAAAGCTAAGCTCGAACAAGCAGAGCTGGTAGCTCAGACCAGTCAAATATAGGTAGGCCAACAAAGAGACTTGATAGGGCAGCTACAGGTTAGATTAGAGTTCGCTGAAAGCCAAGTTATAAATATCGGGATATTCCAGTCCCAGGCTATGGAGATTCGGAGCACGGTTTCTACAGCCCAGCGAAGTTTACTTGCCAAGGTAGAGACGATTCAGGAAAATTGTCTGCTTATTGTTCAAGTTTTAGAAAACTTATCGGTCAGAGAGAGAGAAGATGGAGAAACTCGGGTCGCATTTCAAGAGGCTGTAATAGCTACAACAAACAGAGAATCGGGAAAAGGTTCTAAGTTTTCCATTACAGAATAGACCCGAGGTAATATTTTGTTGAAAGAATGGGAACACAGCATATCAGAGGGCAAATTGCAAGCCAAGAAGGTAAGGAAATCCTGTGAAGAGGCTTTCGGTTCTATAGATGGAAATTTGTTAAGAATTGATAGCGAGAGTAATGCTGAGACGCTAGGCCAAATGAATATGGCGAAACTCTCGCTTGATATAAATGAGAAAGAAGAAAGAGATTTGACCGAAGTCTCACAAGTAACTCTGGCAGACATAGTTCAAATAGATAAATGGATTATTAAACCAAGTGTGCAATTGTGCGCTATCGACACCCTAGACTGACAGATGGAAGAAAGGTTGCCGCCATTAGTCAAAGATTGTTACATTTTTTAGGCCAATTGTCAAGCGGAACCTTCAAGGTTGATATCTTGGCTAGTGAAAAAATGTGTCACTTATACCGAGCATGCGAGAGGGTAGGCTTCTGGTACCAAATAAAGACATAGTATAGAGAAATGAAATGATAGATCTCCTTCTCATTGTAACTGAAAATCCTGGAACGATTGGGATTCCATCATATGTAAATTTGTATAAATATACAATAGAAGGAAGGAACAAAGGTTGGACCTTTTTGGGTCGATTTTAATAGAGATTTTTCTTCCTCGAGAGTTAATACAAAGCAAATCCGAAGATTCTCGATTCCGTCACAACTGTGTTATGAGTTTGTTTCCTTGTATTTCATATCTAATTTCATTTCATATATGTATCTGATGAATGTTTCGCTATAATTTAGTACAACCTCTACTATAGTGAATTAATTTAGTTTTCTATATCGTTTACTGTTTTTCCTTTGTACCAGCTATCAGCAGGTATAAGACCAGTGAACACTTGAGATTTCTATATATATTTTATGCTTCATCAGGTTATTTCTTTATCTTTTTCTTCCTCTGTTTATAAATGATATTCTCCCTTGATAGGAGCCTTACATGATAGACAACTTAATGTTTTTCCTACACCTCATACACACTATTAAAATATAACTCAGTTACGGGAAAGGGCCTTTGGTTTGCACCCTGTTTTCACTACTGGAACTATAAACTCTCCTTTATACGACCGAAATCGAAACAACATTTAAAAAAGTATTGAGATTTTCTTATTATTCTGTTCCTCTATGACTGTCCCTATGACAAGACAGCCTAATATTGAACCCGGACTATCAGATCAAACACATATTGCCTTGAATCTTTTTGATACTATTCTTAAAACATCCACTACCCGGATAGAACTGGAACATTTGTGGGTAGTGATTGAAAGGGACATAAACATCCAGGAACAGTTGGAAGCTAGACAACAACCTAGAAATCAACCCTAGCTTCCCTTGCCGATGGTTGACATTTCTTCCTTCTCTACCCCTTACTCACTTTCGGATGCCTAGACACTGTACTTATAAGCCTTAAGTACAGACTCTAGAACAACATATTTTTGGCGCCGTTGTCGGGGACCGAAGTTATGAAATCGTTTTCCCTGGGAAAACAACATTTTTCATTGAAAGTGCCACCCTTTGATAGTGAAAAAAGAGTGCACACCTTTTAAAGGCTTTCCAATCTTTCACTTGGCGACTCCACGATTAATAAGCTGGCATCCGGACGAAGGAATACCAGGCAAAACCCGGATGGTAAACAGACCACACCCGTTACCGATCCTGAGAAGATTTTAAAGGAGAGAGGCTCTCTTAAGCCGACCCCTGTAGTCTATCAGCTTAAATACCCACAACTAAAGACCAAGAGTTCTTCTGAACCTTCAACTTCACGCAGCCCTCTTTTTGACTCTAAGGATCTAACGTCAAAATTCTCCGAAGTTAGAAGCGAAACCCATCTGATAACCTTTGTAGTACATAAAGGAAAAAATCCTGTAGAAAATCTATCTACTGTTGATATATCATCGACTCTTCAGTTGAATTTCGCGACCTCACACAGTCTCGAAGAATATTTCACACATCCAGTTTCCACACCCGTTGGTTTTCCTGATTACATCTCTTGCAAGTCCAAAGAGCCAAGTCCTCGCATCCCTTACCAATCATCCTCGGATTTTTTGCCCCGTGAAGAAAGTAAAGATTCACTTTTAATATTCCAAAACCCCCGTTACAACTTTCCACTAATAACGATGGCATCCGCCGAAGGGGGAGGTGGAGGGGTTGTCGGAGGAGGAGGTGGAGGTGCTCCTGGGGGAGGAGCTGGAGGCCAAGGGCCTGCCCCCTTCCTAGAGTGTTTTCTAAAGTGGCAGCAAGATACGCTCCCTTGGTATTACCCGTTCCTCTACACAACCTTCCCGAAAATTATATAAAAAAATTGCCAAAATTCACTGGGGAAGGAGATCTGACCGTAGCCGAACACATAAATTTCTTTGATCAATTCACAAACATAATAGGTCTCGAACATGAAGACATGTATTCGAGGCTTTTCATCCAAACCTTTGAAGGTCAGGTCTGAACTTGGTTTCAGAGTCTACCTACAGGATCTATCTTGTCCTATGATGCCTTGGAAGATGTTTTCCTTAGACAATGGGGCGAAAGAAAGGACCACCTATACTATTTAACCAAGTTTGGGTCTTTAAGAAAAAAGAATTCAAAAAAAGTTATGGAGTTTATTCAAAGATTCAACAAGCTATATAACAAAATCCCAACCGAGGTTAAACCGTCCCAACCCGCAGCCAAAGTAACTTTCGCGGGGGCTTTCGAACCAGATTTTGCACCTTTTTTATGAGAAAGAAGGGGAGCTACTCTAAACCAAATGCAAGATGACGCTGTATAAATTGAGTCAAATATGATGGCTTCTGGTAAGTTAAAAGCTAAAGTAGAAGCGGGAAACCGAGAAACTAGACACTTTAGAGAACAAGCAGGGCCATCAGGGTCTAATAGATACACAGATGACAAAGTAGACGATATGGCCAGGGAAATTAAGGAACTGTCTAATAAGATATCCAGAATGGAGCTAGAACAGGACAAAGCCGATTCTTTCACCAAAAAGGATTTTAGGAAGAATCCCAATCCCCCAAATCAGCAAAGACAGGTAAAAAACGAAGATCAGAAAATACAAACTCCCATAAAGAACGAAAATTTTATAGGAGCGAATGATCTCCAAGATTTCGGAGATTTAGATGATGATGTCACGAACTTGGGTGATGACTTCACACAACCTTATCTGACTAGAGAGGATTATGAAAAATCTCTAAACCCTCAACAATCGTCTATTGAGGGTGAAGAAAGAGATTAGACTGACCTTTGTAGTTATCAAGAAGAAACCAGTATGATAATGGTTGAGGTCCAACCTAGGTATATCTTGAGATCTAAGGGTAAGCCTATTTCAACTACTCAACCTAAGAAAATTCTCCCAAGAGGTCAAACTTATGAGTCTACCCTAGAAGAAACCGTGTTATCTAACAACAAAGCGAAAGTAGTAAACGCGCAAGAAACCGAAGTAGAAAAGGTTGAGACTAAAACACAGGAAACCGAAGCAGCTAATACAAATACACATTTAATCAAGATCATGAGTAATAAGGAAGTCCAGACAAATAAGTTGGAAAAGAAGGTTTCGGAAGTCCCAACTAGAGAAACAGACAAGGTGAGCGGAGTTTTCAGTTTTGAAAACGAGATGAATAAAATTAAGATACCAATTCCTCTGGTAGAGTTAGCGAAAAACCCAACTTATCGAAAGCAGATTACCAAAGTGATAGGCGTTTCAGATCTAGAAAGCCAATCTGATGTTTTGAACCTGGAAGATGATAAGCCCAACATCACTTTTGGTCCACATTTTGAAGGATCCAAAGACACTGTTGCTCCCTTTTATATCACCTTAAACGTATACGATCAACTGCTACATAATTGCATGCTAGACTCTGAAGCCTCACATAACGTGATGCCTAAAATTATTATGGATAGATTGGGTCTCTAGATCACCAGACCTTACGGAGATCTTTACTCATTTGATTCGAGAAAAGTTAAGTGTATGGGAATGATAAAGGATTTAGTAGTCACCCTGGCACAGGTCCCAGTTAAGAGCATCTTGATGGATGTGGTCATTGCTGATATTCCCCCCAAATACGACTTACTATTGTCTAGGTCATGGGGAGCCAAGCTGGGGGGTTCTCTTCAACTGGATATGATGTATGCCACGATTCCTGTTTTTGGTGGGCAATTTACTCGATTGTACAGGGAGACGAGGTTAGCATATACAGTAAGTGACCCTCAAAATCCTAACAATTTCCCTATTTACATTGCAGATCAAGATTTAGGAAATTGTATCTTATCTTTTGACAACGGTTTAGATGGTTTCACAAAGGAAAATAATATAGAGCATGAAGAATCAGGTTACATGACCGAGGATATGTGTAGCACCGGTATCTGGAAAATGTTTTTTGACACTGCCTTGTCTTGCAAAGGGGCTGGTGCAGGAGTGCTTTTTGTGGCACCTGAAGAAAGGTTCGATGTCCCTTTTTCTTACAGACTACAATGGGATATAGATTATACTAACAATGTATGTGAATACGAAGCCTTGGTCTTAGGATTAGAGGTTTCCAGGAGGCTAAAAATAAAAAACCTAGAGGTATACGGAGATGCAGAGTTGATAGTCAAACAAATAAATCGGCAATACCAGGCCAAGAATCCCAGATTAAGAGCATACACAAATTGTGCCTGGGATCTAATGGAGAACTTTTTATCGTCTGTAAATGTCCACTTCATCCCATGCACAGAAAACTTACAGGCTGATGCATTAGCTAAAGCAGCTTCAACTTTCACTCCTCCTACAACCTTTAAATTGAAGTATCACATAGAGATAAGACACAGACCATCTATACTGGATAATATCCAACACTGGCAAGTTTTTGAGGATGATGAACAAATTAAGAAGTTTCTTGAAGCAGTAAGTGAATTTTCTGAAACTCACACGGATCAAGAAAATCAGAATGACCATATATGGATCATGCAATAAGGGGAGGACCCTAAATCTTTCCAAGACAAAATCGTAAATCATCGTATGTTGGTCCTAAAAAATAACCAGATTCCGAAAGGACTGATCCCTCTGGAAAGACTGTTTGATCAAAATGACATACCTGTAAAATCCACCTTACAACCCCAACCAAAAGAGGTTGAGGACTGTGACATAGGAAACAAAGAAGAGTCTAGGATGGTTAAAATATCTAAACTCCTCCCCCCTGAAATAAAAGGCAATTATAAGGACCTACTCAGACAATTTAAAGACGTTTTCGCCTGGTGTTACGATGAGTTAAGAACCTACGACACTACCGTGATCGATCACAAGATACCTCTAAAGACTGGGGTCAAACCTTTTAGACAAAATCTTAGACAGATCAACCCCATTTTATTGCCTGTGGTCGAGAGAGAAGTGAAGAAACTTTTAGAGGATAAAATTATAGTACCTCTGAGATATTTTGACTGGGTGGCAAGCCTGGTCCCGGTCAGAAAAAAGAGTGGGGAAATTAGACTGTGCGTGGATTTCAGAAATCTAAATAAGTCCTCTCTTAAAGACAACTATCCGCTGCCTAAAATGGATAACATGCTAAAAAGGGTAGTTGGGGCGAACAAAATGTCTATGATTGACGGTTTCTCTGGATATAATCAAATTTCCATGAATGAACAAGATAAAGAAAAAACAGCTTTTACTACCCCTTGGGGTACGTTCATGTATGATAAAATGCCTTTTGGTTTGATGAATGCAGGAGCTACGTTCCAACGCGCTATGGACATCGCTTTCATCGGAGAGAGGGATAAGTTCGTAGTCATCTATCTCGATGATTTAACGGTTTTCTCCAAATCCGACGAAGAGAATTTGGTACATCTTAAACAAACATTCGAAAAATGCCGCAGGTTTGGTTTGTCCTTAAATCCCAAGAAATCACACTTCGCCATGCAAGAAGGTAAACTTTTGGGTCTTGTTGTATCTAAGGATGGAATTAAGATTGATCCTAAGAGGGTTGAAGCGATAGACACTATAAACATTCCTAGAAATGTAAAAGAAATTCAATCTTTCTTAGGAAAAATAATTTTTTTACGAAGAATTATCCCAAATTTCGCTGAAATTGTAAAATTGATCACAGATATGCTGAAAAAGAATAGCGAAGTAAAGTGGACAATAGAGGCCAAAGCGTCGTTCGCACACATTAAGAAATTCATAGCCGAGGCACCTGTATTGGCAAGCCCCGATTATCTAAAAGATTTTCTTGTTTTCTTGTTTTCCTCCGAACACACGATTGTTGCGGTGCTCCTCCAAAAAAATGAAGAGGGTTTCGAACAGGCGATCGCCTTTTTCAGCAAGAGTCTCAGAGACGCAGAACTTAAATATGATATAATAGAAAAAACAAGCGTATGCCATGGTAAAATCACTAAAGGCATTTAGAACATATGTATTACACTCCAAGATAATCGCGTACGTACCTACAAGTTCTGTGAAAGATATTTTGGTACAACTAGACAGTGATGGGAAAAGAGGACGATGGCTTGCCAAGATTCATGAATTTGACCTGGAAATCAAGCATACTAAACTGATAAAGGGACAAGGCCTGGCCAAACTTTTGGCTGAATCAAATCTCANACTAAAGGCATTTAGAACATATGTATTACACTCCAAGATAATCGCGTACGTACCTACAAGTTCTGTGAAAGATATTTTGGTACAACTAGACAGTGATGGGAAAAGAGGACGATGGCTTGCCAAGATTCAATAATTTGACCTGGAAATCAAACATACTAAACTAATAAAGGGACAAGGCCTGGCCAAACTTTTGGCTGAATCAAATCTCAGAGCTCTTGATATAAACTGCCTGGAGGAATATGAGGAAGACATGGACATAAAAGAGCTTGATGAATGAACAAATGCAATTAATATCGAGGAGAAGTTTGTATCATCAGAATGGTACAGAAACATAGTATCCTACCTGCTGACTCTAAAATGCCTGAGTGAACTATCGCCATCAAAATCCAGGATTTAAAGCTTCATGCGATTAAGTATTGTATTGCCGAAAATCAACTATATTGGAAAGACCCACTCGGTTTCTTGTTGATCTGCTTAGTCGAATCAGAAACAGAAAGGGTTATACGTGAATTTCACGAAGGAGTGTGTGGAGGACATCATGCTTGGAGGGCCACAACTTACAAAATTCTGAGGGCCAGGTATTACTGGCGAAAACTTTTCTCAGACGTTAACGCCAAGGTCCGAGCCTGCAACCCTTATCAGATATTTGCAGGAAAACAAAAACTCCCGACGCTACCTTTAGTTCTGGTAAAACATGAAGCCCCTTTTCAACAATGGGGGATAGATTTTATAGGAGAGATTAATCCACATTATAGCGCCCAACACACGTGGATCTTAACTGCCACAGACTACTTTACTAAATGGGTGGAAGCTATTCCAACCAAAAGGGAAACTGACTCGGTGGTAATAGATTTATTAG
>SNQJ01S0075711.1:36795-64159 GCA_010110895.2 Picea sitchensis
TACCAACATTTAGTATAACACTACATAGTTCGACATTTAATTTAATATAGCACTACATGGTTCCATAAGTATATGAGAGGCTGGCACTCCCTAATGTTGGTAAGGTGAGCGTTGGCTCTCCTTCCAGCGCTCCCTCTTAAAAAATCCGCGATTTTCTTTAATAGCGCATCCTTATTCCTTGTCTCCAGCGCTGGCGCAGCCGTATGCTTGGTCTCCAGCGCTGGCGCGCCCGCTTAGCCTGTTGTCTAGCACCGGCGCCCCTGTGCTATGATAGCCGAGCGTTGATACCAGAAAACGAGAAATTCAACAGCGATTTTAATGCGGCCTCGGCTTCTTCCAGTCTGCGTCTTCTTCAACTTCTCCTCAGCTCTGATACCACTTGTTGTAATTGCCAATGCGGAAAACACAATTACCATAAGATAAACAATACAAATGCAAACACAAAACACAACAATTTACATGGTTCACCCAAAGGTTGGGCTACGTCCACCAAGCATTGGTATCAGTTATCTTATTATTCAGCTAATGGAGATTACAGTCGGATCTCAATCCTCTCACTCTGACTCAGCCTCTTCGGGCATACAATTATATAGAAAAAATCCATATTCTAATTTAGACGGATTGGTTACAACCAACCCGATTTATAGGATCTAAAATTTCTATTCACGGTATAGTTGTTGTCACCGTTTCCAACAATGTCTTCATCCCGCGGAGCCGAGAGAGAACTTTGATATCAGACTGCAGGCTATGCTAGCAAACACATCAAATTCGAAAGTGACAAAGCGATGGAGAAAGAGAGCGGTCTTCTTTTTATCTGCTGGGAACTCAAGGAGAATCGATGTTGAATAGAAAGACGCAAAAATGTGCTTAGACTACATATCTCTATTTCAATGTAAAAACAGACATAGAAATCACTGTAAATCTACTTTGATGATTTCATGTTATCACTCAAACGGAGGATTACTATTCATGCTCATTCCTCCTGTTGACATTGATAGCTCTGAGACAGCGTGGTTCGAATCCTTGAGGTCATAGTCTGCTGAATGAGGAAATCCTGACCAGGTCGGTAAGAAAAAACGGGCGTTGTTTTCATGGAGATATTGCCACTGTTTCTGACCCGTTCTGTCGTGCCTCAGGCTGTAGCCAACGGTCATACTACCATTTTCATATTCACGGAAATTATTGATGTCGATGCTTCCAAGAGGAATCTTTGGCGCTGCCAAACGGCGGATCCTGCGGGATTTCTCCTATGCAAGAATCTTCTGGATACCCTACCGTTACTCACCCAGTGCGGATAGACTCTACGTTTTCAATGTTAGGTTATAGTTCTTCCATTCATTGTCCAGAACCGCGATGTCCTCCCGCCTCGTAGCCTCTTTTTCGAACCGATTTGCATAAGCGCAGAATCTGTTTCCTTAACTCAAGATGGTAGGGTTTGCACTTTCACCGATGCAACCATTACCTTCATGATCACGTCGTCAGCATAGGTATCGTTATTGTTTGTCCCATAATTGTCTAGTAATTGCTCCAACAGATTTGGCTGAAGGTCGAGCTCGCCTCCCTTCATGAACTCCAAATCGACTATCACGTGCTCCTGTCCTCCTAGGCTCAATATCACCAACACCACGAACCCATGGCACCCTATTCCCACAAAGACCACCATACCCTGCATGAATCCCATCCTTAACTGATCGTCCTTTTTGCTGAGGTTTTCGAAGAGTAGCTTTTGGAGTAACCTTGTCCTCTCATTCAGAATCCGATCTAAGATCTTCGCTAATTTTTCCTTTTGCCTTGATTTGTCGGACAAAAACGCGGTATATCAAAACCCACCAGTAAATATGAAGGACAAGAAAACATATGAGGAGTGAGTTGAAGATACAGTAGTAAATAGGACCTTCTATCTTGTGCTTGTCCCTATCCAAAGTAAGAATAACTTCATAACTTGTGCTCCAATCAATCAAGACAGGAAAATATATAAGACGAAGCACAATCCATGAAATCGCAAAAAGGATAAACGAAATGCTAGGTATCGTGGTAGACCCGCTGTATTTGAACATCTTGCTGACTTCCAAAATCACATCACCTGCATCGTGGATGGATAAAAAGACAGAGCCAACTCGTGAACACCTTAGTAAATATGATGCTAAAATTAGAATCACAGTTGCGACATGATGAGACATGGTCACTCCAAAATCCGATCGCCTAGTCTCCCAAAACATCAAAGAAAAAATACTGTATGTATAAAACCCTGTTGCATACATATACAATAGCTTTAACTTTGTCTTCACTTTTTGATCTGGCCATATCTTGTCACCCGGTCCAACCCAAAATTTTTGTGTATTTGTGAACCATGGCTCATTGTAAGTGACTGCCAATGCCAGCGATTCTGCTGAAAAGTAATACAAACACTTCCAAGCAGACTCTTTAAACTTTGTATGGCGTTTCTTGTGATCCGCAAGTTCATCTTCGTGCAAGCATTTCATAGAGCCCAGGACAAGCCACCTTCCTATAATCTTTCCTCCAGAAGCAATCAAATCAATTACATGGCGAAAGCCTATTGCTTGTTCCACCTCAGGTTCCAATGCCAGACGTCGCTCTCCATCGATCTCTTTCATCCATACTTCTCTATCCTCTTCAGAGTATGTAAATACTACTTGCTTTTGTATGGCTCCAGATATATCAACTGTTCCCTTGTACACAAAATCCTTGAAATTCCTTCTTCATGCCTTGGGCAGCCAATCAATTTTGACCTCTGTTACAACACACACGATCATTAATTTTCTGTCTACCCCATCCTCACCTGAAACCAAGGTCTTTGTTTTCCTAAATATCGAGGAGTGCACCTTATACCTCGATTTGTCCCCTACTGGTTCACCTATCTATACATCTTGTAAGTCCGAAGAAACTAGTCTGCGTTTGCCTTTCCCGCCTCTCCTAGGATTTTCATCTCCCAATGACGTTTTCCCATATTTTCCTTCGTCACATCCCAAAGAATTTGAAAGTTCATCACTTCGGTCCCTCGAGATTTTCAAAAACCCCTTTTATATCTCTCAGAGTCCATCCCCTAGAATCTCAATGGTCGCTGGTGGAGGAGGTGGCACTCGAGGTGGAGGAGCAGGTGGTCAAGGACCACCCCAACCCCCACCCCCCAAAAGTTTTGCCAAAGTGGCAGCCAGGTACGCTCCTTTAGTCCTTCCCCCAGTCCTTCATGATTTACCAGAAAACTATATGAATAACTTACCGAAATTCATGGGAGAAGGATATTTAACTGCCACAAAGCACATAAATGTTTTCGACCAATTCGTCGATATCCTTGGTATTGAGCATGAGGATGTTTACTAGATACTTTTGGTGAAAATTTTTGAAGGACAAGTAATAATCTGGTTTCGAGGGCTCCCAGTAGGTTCTGTAAGGTCTTGCGATGAGTTAGAAAACGCTTTTAATACAGTGGGGGGAAAAGAAAGACAACTTGTACTATCTAACAAAATTTGGAGATCTGAGGAAAAATAATTCTGATTCGGTCCTAGAATTAACCCAGAGGTTTAACAAAATCTATCATAAGATTCCAGCAAAAGTAAAACCCTCACAACCCGCAGCTAAAGTGACTTTCGCAGGGGCTTTCGAGACTGACTTTGACCTACTCTTAAGGTAAAGGAGATCTTCTACCCTCATGGGAATGCAGGGCGATGCCATAGAAATTGAGTCGAACATGATGGCATCGGGTAAACTAAAAGCCAAGGTGGAGATAGGAAGCAAGGAAACCAAACGCTTCAGAGAACAAGCAGGACCCTCCGGATCTGGGAGGTCAACGGAGGATAATTTAAATGGATGACATGGATATGATAAACAAAGAGTTATCAAACAAAATATCTAGGATGGAACTAGACCAAGATAAGACTGATCCTTTTTCTAAGAGAGATTTAAAAAGGAATCCCAACCCGCAGATCCAACAGAGACAAGTAAAAAATGAGGACCAAAAAATCAAAGCCCCTTTTAAAAGATAAATGTTTATGCAAAATGATGATATGCAAGAATATGAGTGGTTAGATGAAGATATAAACAACCTCAGTGACGACAACCAAGAACCTCATCTAACCAAATAGTATTATGAAAGATCTCTAGACCAAGAACCCCTATTTGGAAATGAGGAAAGTATAAATAATTTGAAAGAGTCCAATTATCTAGGAATCGTCGACTCTATAATGGTCGAGCTTCAACAGAAATATAATTTGACTACAGATAAAAAATTTGTGACTACTCCACCGAAGAAGATCTTGTCGAGAAGTAAAACTAATGAGGTATATAAACTATCCACTGACACACAAGCTTCCAAAGAAAAAACAGTTGAAACACAAGTTGTCAAAACAAAGACAGCCGAAACAAAAGCAGCGCATACTAATAGACCAGAAAAAAGAGAAACAGAGATCGCAACCAGAGAAGCCAAAAAGAGAATTGTAAGCTTCAATCTGGAAAGAGAAATTAATAAAATCAAAATTTCGGTACCTCTGGTTGAACTGGAGAAAAATCCAATGTATAGAAAACAAGTTGCGAAGATGATAAATTTCTGAGAGGCTGAAAGTCATCCAGATGTTATTAATTTAGAAGATGATAGATCTACTATAATGTTTGGTTTGCATATTGAAAATTCCAAATATGCTAACGCTCCTTTTTATATTACGCTGACTATGCATGATAACCTACTCCATAACTGTATGTTGGATTCTAGAGCATCCCACAACTTAATGCCCAAAGTTAATATGGAAAAACTAGGTCTCAAGGTTACTAGACCATACTGAGATCTATATTCTTTTGATTCAAGAAAAGTTAAATGTCTTGGTATGATTAAAGATTTGGTGGTTAATCTTGCACATATTCTTGTAAAGAGTATTCTTATGGATGTAGTCGTTGTTGATGTCCCTACAAAGTATGGAATGTTGCTATCCAGGTCTTGGGGTGCCAAACTTGGAGGATCGCTTCAACTGGACATGACATATGCTACGATCCCGATTTTCGGTGGATAGTTCACCTGTCTATACAGAGAGACAATATTGGAATATACTGTAAGTGACCCATAGAACCCAAATAATTACCCGGTATATGTCGTTGATTACAATCTAGGAAACTGTATATTATCAATTGATGATGGTTTGGACGAATGTACAGAATAAAATTGTATAAAAGAAGAAAACAAAAAAATAGAAAAAACAAACAAAAATGTAAATAGTATAGGAGTTTGGAAAATGTTTTTTGATGGTGCTTCGTCTTGGGAAGGAGCAGGAGTTGGGGTGTTTTTTGTGGCACCCGAAGATGAATTCATTATTCATTTCTCATACATATTATAGTGGGACATTGACTATACAGATAACGTATGTGAGTATGAAGCTCTCGTCTTAGGATTAGAGGCTGCCAGGAAATTGAAAATTGAAAATATAATAGTTTACGGTGATGCAGAATTAAATGTAAAATATATAAGGTGGCAATATCAAACCAAACACCCAAGGCTAAGGTCATACAGGAACTATGCCTGGGATTTGATAGAAAACGTTTTCTCATCGTTTAATATTCATCATATTCCCAGGGTAGAAAACCAACAAGCTAACTCTCTAGCGAAAGCGACTGCTAATTTTATGCCACCTACCGTCTTGAAGCTAAAGTATCACATAGAAATGAGGTACAGGCCTTCAATACCAAATAATGTTCAACACTGGCAGGTTTTTGAAGATGATGAACAGATCAAGCAATTTCTAGAAATGGTGGATGAATTTTCTGATACGCACATTGACCAGGAAAATTAGAATGACCCTAATTGGATCATGCAGGAAGATGAAGATCCTCAAAAGTTCTAGGATAAGATCGCTAACCACCGCATGTTGGTGTTGAAAAAAAATCAGATCCCTAAGGGTATGATTCCATTAGAAAGATTATTTGATTAGGACAACATACCCCTAAAGTCTACTTTGCAACCTCAGCCCGAAGAGGTTGAAGATTGTGATATAGGCACTAAGGAAAACCCTAAATGGGTCAAAATATCTAAATACCTTCCACCCAAAATGAAAAGTAAATATGTCGAGTTACACAAATAGTACAAAGATGTCTTCACTTGGTCTTACGACGAACTGAAAACTTATGATACCACTTTCATCAAACATAAAATCCCTTTAAAACAGGGCATCAAACATTTCAGGCAGAAACTCAGACAAATAAACCCTATACTCCTACCTATAATAGAAATGGAAGTAAAACATATCCTTGATGCAAAGATTATTGTTCCACTCAGGTATTCCGAGTGGGTAGATAACTTAGTTCCAGTCAGGAAGAAGAACAATGAAATCAAATTCTACGTGGATTTCAGGAACGTAAACAGATCATCCCTTAAAGACAATTATCTGCTCCCTAAAATGGATCATGTTCTAGAAAAAGGTTGTCGAGGCTAACATAATGTATATGATTGATGGATTTTCAGGTTACAATCAAATTGCGGTCCACGAAGACGACCAATAAAAAACAGTGTTTACCACTCCATAGGGTACTTTCATGTACGATAAAATGCCATTCGGTCTGATGAACGCAGGGGCCACTTTTCAACGAGCAATGGACATAGCCTTTGTCGGTGAGAGAGATAAGTTTGTCATTATTTATCTCGATGATTTAACTATTTTTCTAATACATATGCAGAGAACTTAGTACACCTCAAACAGACATTCGAGAAATGAAGAAAATTCATTTTGTCACTCAACCATAAGAAATCCCATTTTGAAATGCAAGAAGGTAAACTCTTAGTCCACATAGTATCTAGAGAAGGAATCAAAATCGATCCTAAAAGGGTTGAAGCTATAGATACAATCAATATTCCTAGAAACAGAAAGGAAATCCAGTCTTTTTAAGGAAAAATAATTTTTTTAAGAAGATTCATTCCAAATTTTGTTTAAATTGTTAAACTAATTACAGATATGCTGGAAATAGACAGCGAGGTCAAATGGAAAACCGAAGCTAAAGAGTCCTTCGAACACATCAATAAAGTAATAGCGGAAGCACCGATGTTGGCTAACCCAGACTATATGAAGGAGTTCCTGATCTTTTCATTTTCATCTGAACATACTATCGCAGTTGTGCTCTTACAAAAGAACGATGAAGGTTTCGAGCAGCCGATAGCATTTTTCAGTAAAAGCCTCAGAGACACCGAGATGAAATATGATATACTGGAAAAAAAGGCATACACAATGGTGAAATCCCTCAAAGATTCCAGGACTTACGTGCAGCATTCCAGAATAATCGCCTACGTACCAACCAGCTATGTTAAATATATATTGATCCAACCATATAGTGATGGAAAGAGGGGCCGATGGCTAGCCAAGATTCAGGAATTCGATATTGAGCTAAAACCAACTAAACTTGTCAAAGGTCAAGGCCTGGAAAAAATATTGGTTGAGTCAAACTTCAGGTCGCTTGGGATAAACCACCTGGAATCCCAAGAGTACTTTCCAAACATAGAAGAACTTGATGACCAACCACCTACAAGGAAGATCCAAGAAAAAATTTCTTCCTCGGCTTGGTATGGCGACATAGTCTCACACCTCCTGACTCTTTAGTGCCCCATTGATATGACTTCTTCCAAGGCAAGAATGATGAAGCTAGACGCGGTAAAATATTGCATCATTGACAACCAACTGTATTGGAAGGATCCCCTTGGATTTTTATTAAGATGTCTAATACAATCCGAAACGGAGAATGTCATAATTGAATTTCATGAAGGGATGTGTGGAGGACACCAGGCCTGGAGGGAAACGACGTATAAAATCCTGCGAGTTGGATACTATTGATTGAAATTATTTACTGACATGAATACTAAATTCAGAGCCTGTAACTCTTGTCAAATATTCTCAGGCAAACAAAAGCTTCCCACACTACCCTTGATTCTGGTCAAAACAAAATCTCTGTTTCAACAATGGGGTCTGGATTTCATCGGAGAAATCCATCTGCATTCAAGTGCATAGCATAAATGGATCTTAATCACCACAGACTATTTCACTAAATGGGTAGAGGCCATTCTAACATGAAATTCTACAAACTCAGTGGTGATCAATTTCTTAGAAGAAAACATTTTATCGATATTTGGTTGTCCTCGGAAGATAGTTACTGATAATGCCCAAGATTTCAAATCCATGGTGATGGTCAGTTTTTGTCAGAAGTACAATATTGTACTAGGACATTCCATATCCTACTATCCTCAGGGCAATGGATTAGCTGAATCTTCAAATAAGAGCTTGATCACTATAATAAAAAAGGTGTTGACTAAAAATAAGAAATCCTGGAATGTTCATTTAAAATATGCTTTGTGGGCAAATCAAATCGGCACTAAGAAATCAATCAGAATGTCTACTTTCCAAATGGTGTACGGTACTGACGTAGTCCTCCCCATAAATATAATTCTACCTGTGATGAAGCTTTGGCAAGACTCGAAGGAAGAACCTAATGATGTTACCAGAAGAAAAAACCAGATAATTGAAGTCCAGCAAAATAGGGCTGAGGTGGATGAGAAACTTTAGAAATATAAAGATAACATGAAAGCCTTGTTTGATAAAAAATCTAAAGATAGAGAATTTATCCCTGGTGACCTAGTGTTGAAGTGGGATTCTAGAAAAGAAGATGTAGGAAAGAATGACAAGTTTGATCACATCTGGTTTGCACAGTTCTGAATCATGGCTTCTGAAGGAAAGAATTCATTCTTATTATAAAACCTCGATGGGAAAATTCTTAACGCCCGTATCAATGGGCGCTACCTGAAACACTTCATGCAATAACCAAATCCCAAATTCTCATTGTACATACCAGTTTGATGTTCAGGTTTTGATTTGTTATTTTTAGGTTCTTTGGTAATTTTTTTCTGTCACTATAAATATGACCAAGTTTATTGATTTTATAAAAACAAAAATATAAAAACAAGTAACTTATATCGTTCTTTTTTCTGCAAAAGTTTCTAACATTTCTCATGTTTATTTTTTAGGCATAATACTTACTGATAGTCGAGAGATAAAGATGTATCAGAAACAAACACCCACTTTCCAGAACATTGGTTTTCTCTCAAAACAGGTAATAAGTAAAAGGTTTACTTGATTGGAAATATAAAGAAAATCCGAGGTATGAACTTTCACCCTATTGACCCGAATTGAATTTTCAAGGAGATATCACTAAGTACAGAAAATGTCTCATTTGTGTATATATTATCACCTGAGAAACAACCAGAGAAATGTAAAATTACAGCTTAATCCTAGAATTTTTCTCTGAGTAAAATAAATTAAATAAAAAAAATGGAATAAAATTTATAGAAAGAAAATAAGAATATGAAGACCTTAAAGAAAAATCAAGAATCAAAAAACAAGCTCGTGTGGGAATAACCTTGTTCGCAACAGAGGATTTTGAATATTCATTATGTTTTATCCTGTCCATCCTCGAGTTTTATTTTCCTATGATTCTCACTGCTTTCCCTTGGTCTTTATAGAGGGAAAATACTTCACCTTCACTCTGAAAACTCATAAACATGTCTTCAAAATAATGTTGGGAAAAACATTTATACGTCCCTTTCAATTTATCTGAAAGAAAGTATGTTTAGGATAATCCTAATAACTTCAGCTCTCTTATTTAGTTTTAAACTGACTAGTTCGCTCAAGGTTGATCCCTAAAATTTAAAATCCCCTGTAAAATCTCCTCAATAGGTGATGTATTGAACGTTGGAAGAAAATTAGTTTCGGAATACACTAAAAAATTATGACAAACCTTTTCTTTGAATATCTTAAACAAATCTCATCCCTTGTATGTTACATACATATTGATTTCCCCCACTTCATGTATTAAAATATAAGACAGATGGTGAAAGGAAATTCATAAAATGATTGCCCCCATCTAGTCCAAGGCAAATGCTGAAAGTAAATTTGAAAAATAGATTACCCCCATTTTGTCCAAAAAAGAGATGATGAAAGGAAATTCATTAAATGGTTTCCCTCATCTCAGCATTTAAATGAAAAATTACTAATCGAAGTGGTGAAACAGAATTCAATGGGAAATGTAGATAACTTCACCAGGGTATTGAACAGGCTCGCTGGTAGTGATGCAATATCTATGATATTTGTGTGTTTGTCATACGTATCTATACGATATACTCTGACATCTAATTATTTTTCAGTGAGATTTACATTTTGAACCAACGAGGGATCCCCATGAAACATGACACCTATACTTAACCTTGATGCGAACGAAATCAATCAAAACTCGATATTTCAGCTAAAGTTACTTTGATTATCTTAAGAAAATCTGAATACAGTTGTAAGAAAAAGGATTTCCAAATAGCCTAACTGAAGGTCATGATTCGATGTGTTTTGAGATTTTCTTAGTTTCGGTTGAAACTCTTTTTCTTAGTATGGTCCTTTCCCGAAAGTGTTTCAAAGAAATGCAATAATGACTCCATTTACCCAATAAAGGCACTTGGTCTACTGTTCTTCTATGTCTCGCAGGGATACGCGATCCCTAGATGGAGCCTATGTTGGAACACATATATATTTCTAACTTTTAGATCTTAAATAAATTCCTTTCCCAGTTAATAGTAAGAGTAAAGTGTGCTTGATTCTTGTCGTTGATGAAGTCTTCTATCTAATCAAACGATCCTAATCTCTTTGGAGTTGTGGATCCGCCCACTCATTAAAGAGTTAAGTCACTAGAGATTGTTTTGGAGTTTCGGATTTCGTAATTTTCTGATTCAGGCGTTCCTCCATGTCACACCTTCACAATATCAGTACGCGAAAAGCATTTGACAGATCCTAGTCACCATACACGAATACCTTCCTAAGTTTTAACACATCACTAAGGGTAGTGACCTGTTGAAAATCCAATAAAGTTGTTTTGCTGATACCCGAAGCATGTAGATGCCAAAAATATAAACCTTTTTTAAAATCATTTAATATCGATTAATAGTCAATTAATAACTTCGCACATTTGGAATTCAGATATTCTCTATCCATTTCACTCAAATATCATGAAGTACGAAACCCCGAAATACTTGAAATTAAGAACGATTATTTAATGGATTAAACATGATTAAATTTAATTAATCACTTCGCGATTTCAAGTTTCGAGGATCCTGTCTCGAGAAACTACCAAAATCCCAAAGTCCAAAAATCCGAAAAAACACTTAACGATAAACGTGATTAACTAATGGGATAATAAGGATTATCTCGTGATTAATTTTTCTCTGGATCGTAGCTCGGGCAAATTCAAATTTTATTCATCAAACCTTATGATCGCAAAACACCAGACATTAATGGCATTAATAATCAATCTACGACAATGATTTCAAATAAGATCTTAGATCACTGCCTAAATATTTTCATTAAGGAAAGTGAATTCATCGTCAATAAAGTATTCATAATTCAACACATTTAAGGGAAAAAGAATATTGAAGTTTGAATTCCATTTGCGTTTTTACATAATAGTAAGTTTTAGCAAGCTAAGGAATTTACGTGTTTCCCTGTAACAGGTAGCACAGTCCTGAGCTTACTACTATCATGGCTCTGCCGAAAATAGCTAAAGCGACTGGTGAAAGCTCGAGCCAGAACACAGATGTCATCTCAGACACATCGTCGAGAGTTGTAGATACCGTGAAAACCTGGACGCGGGTATTTGATATCCTACAATACGAGTTGATCAACTGCCCAGAATAATTGGACAATGAGGGAACTGAAACTCACGCAACGAAGCTCAAATACATAGCTCAATCATAGCTACATAAAATAGCCACGAGGTCAAGGCTCATGCCATATAACGACATGATAGGTTGGGCCTTGGAAAACATTGATGTCTCGACCAGGAGAATCCACAATTCACAGAAATTTGTTGTTGGGTCCTTTCGACCAGAACATATACAGGTGATGTACAAATTATCCTCAACATTCAAACACAGTTATAATGTCAATTTCTTAAAAGAGTTCAATGAAGAAGAGTGCACACAAGGTGGAAAGAATTACCCCGACTTAATAAAGAACCGGTGGGAATGCCTTGAGAAGTTCAGAGAAGACACCCATGGAATATATGCCACTGCATCATTAGACTCCCATATGATGTATGTGGACATGATGCTATGTAGACTTTTCAGTAGAGAAACCTCTGCTCACTTCTTGCTACCATGGGTACCAATCATGCATGAAGTTGTAGAAGGTTATTCTTTCAATTGGCCAAGATATTGTCGGACAGTTTGGCCAAGGAAATCATTGAATATCAGTCATTAAAATAAAAAGGACAACCTGCCCCTTTCTACATGTCAGCATGCATTATGAATGTCATTTGTTTCATGACATCGTTTCCTTTGATGAGCTGGTGCTGGACTCCAACCAACGTTGAGCCCATACACTTCTATCATTCCAAGTTGTGGGAGGATAAAGAAAAAGATTTCTTCTATGAAATATGCAACTATGTGGTGGTGTCGATGCATATTGCTATCTACGGTTGCCCATCTCCCAGGATTTCAGACAAGATAATGACCGTCCTGGGGAAAATAGCATATTGGTACATTGAGGAGAATTTCTCCTACATCAGGGTTTTTGGATGTTTAGTTCCCCCATGCGCTTTACCAGAGTTTCTGCCAGATCGGCTGGTGTGCCAAGAGGTAGCCTATAAAACTGTAATGGGAGGAATCAACAAAGAATTAAAAGTGACGCAGAAAAAGGTACGACTGACTTTCCATTTAAAAATTGGTATGTTCTCATTGTTTGATTTCGGCCACTCGAAAGTGGAGGCCGCATCCTTAGAAGACATTAAGCTGGTAGATATTGAATTCAAGAAGCATGATCCTCACAAGATCGTGTCAAACCACCTAGATCAATACAATATGAAGAGATACGAGCATGATGATTCCCCACAAGATGAAAAATCTCGGGGAGTAAAGTCATACCAGGAGGTGTTGAGCAGAGTCCAAACTGTGGCTCCAGATAAATTAGCCGAGTTCTACGATTTCCAAAGGCACAGAATAAATAGTCTACCTAAATTCTTGCAGGGAGAAACCCAGATACCCCCATCGACACAAGACATTGTGACTCAAGGTTTAGAAACAGGAAGTTCCAATGGACAAGATACTCAGAAGATTTTAGATAAAGCTGATGTTTTGACACAGAAAGCAGGTACTGCATCACCAAGTCCACCTGGTAATCAAATTGAAGCTCAAATTGAAGCTTTGTTTAAAAGAGGATAATAAACACCATCATCCACACCAGACTGATCGGCTACTAACGCAGCAGGGAAAAAACCATCCACCGAGATTGGTATCCCTATCAAGTCGGTAACACCTTTACAATTCAGTTAGGGGAACTCAAGTGTTGAAGTCATATTTATAGAATATCTTACTCATATTTCAGCTGAAGAAATGCCCCCTTTCGACTTCTTTTTCAGCAAGAAGACGAGGGCTATAGTTTAAAGAGATTCACACCAAAGGGAGGGTGCCACTGTCAAAAGACACAGAGTGATGTATGGCAAACAAGCCTTACATGAGATAGACTTCACTGTGGAAATGGCAGACTCATTGGGGGCTTTTTCCACGACAAATCAGTATTCAGTTGGGAATCTAGCAGAACAATTGAAGCAGAAAGGTTGGTTGGTGAGACAGTTGCAAAATCAAATAAAGACTTTGGAACAGAGTGTGAGAAACAAGATGAATAAGGATTTTGAGCAGATCAGAGCCGGTGACAGACATGAAGTTCAACAACTCAAAACCATTCTTGATGAAATGCATAAAAATTCACAAGAAAATAGAGAATTGGCCATTCAACAGGGAGATTTGGTCAAACAACTGTAGGCTAAAATAGACTTGGATGAGAACAGGGTAGTGGATATGGTAGTTTTCCAAGCTCAGGCATTGGAGATGCAAGAAAAGATGGAATCAACCCAGCAAAACCTTTTTACTAAGGTAGAAGTTGTTCAAAACTATTATCGGGTGGTAGACCATTCTCTAAATAACATTTACATTAAGGAGAGAGAGGCCACTGTAGCTCGAGCTACATTCCAGGAGGTCACTATAATAGTAGCAAGGGATGAAGTATCAAGGGTCCCTCGACTGTCTCTTTTCGAGAAAACCCGAGGTGACATAATACTAAAGACCTGGGAGGTAAATCTGGCTGAAAGCAAAAGATTAGCCAGGGAAGTAAATAAATCTCGTGAAGAAGCATTGTCTTCACTCGACCAAGAGTCATTAGACGTTGAAGGAGATAACATCTCTGAGGCCCTAGGGAAAATTGATATAGTAAAAAATCAACTTAATTCCAAGACAACTTGGAAGAAGCCCAGGCGACAATCCAACAATTGAAACAAATCGACCTCATCCAGATTAATAAGTGGATATTCAACCCTAGTTTATATCTACAGGATATATCCTTGGAAGCAATGAAAATGTAGGATAGTTTTATTCATATAGAAAAGAATATGTATATTTTCGAGGCAAATGACACAACAAAACCTTCCAGGTTAGTGGTGCAGTTCGTAGGTAGATGTGTTCAGTTTGTCGAGCAAGGGAAAGCCAACACATCTGGAAATAAATGAGACAATGTTTACTCAGGTCATGATTTAGGGGCCAATTGTTTCCAAGATGGTGGAAAAGAAGAAGAAATGTCTCTACCAACAGGCGAAGAGACATAGAAGATGCAAATTAAACTCTTCAAATTTTAAATATTGTAATATTTACTGTTTTGAATTATGAGAATTCCAACCACTTAGTGTTGAGATCATTTTTGTATAAATACATAGTTAGAAGACGTAACACATGTTGCTTCTTGCTGGATGTAATAGAGAAAACTCTCCTTTTGTGAGAATTAGTACAAGTGAAGACAAAGATTCCAATTTTCGTGTAGTTTGAGTTATGTGTTTCTCCTTTATCTCATATCTCTATGTTTCTTTATGTCATTCCTTGATAAGTGAGTGGTTGCAATTTAGTACCACTACTATTGTAGTCACATTTTATCGGTTGTTTGATAAGAAAGCAGTTTTTTCTCTGTATTTTCTATAAGTAAATACAAGACCTGTGAGATACTTGGATTAGTTTATCTCATATCCTTTCAAGGGTGCATTCTTTATTTTCTTCTACTGTGAACAAGGTAAGATTCATCTTGCATTGATGCCTCATTTTTTTTAACATTTTTGTAAGTTTCCCCCACATCGCTTGATTTTATAAATCGACTCAGATGACAAATTATGGCCTTTGTCCTGTCCTGTCATTAATTTCATTTGAGGATTTATTCTTATATAACTAATGGAAGAAAAATCACCTTTCAAAACATTCCTTATATTCATGATGCATGACATTATCCTTTGAGCCTTAAGTGTAATCTCAGGAACAAAAGAACTACTGGAGGCGGTTGAAGAGTCTAGATGGAAAGGTAGGGTTTTAGGAGCCCTGGATGCTATCTTTCTAGCCCTTATTCCTAAAAGTGACAAGTCAGAAAATTTTGAGGTGTTTAGACCAATTTCACTCTGTAATTTGGCGTACAAGATTATCTCAAAAATTATTGCAACCAGAATTAGAGCCTCACTTTCAACAGGTATATCAAAGGAACAATTTGGCTTTCTAGAGGGTAGAAAAATAGCAGATGCCATTGGAGTGGCACATGAAGACTTACATAGTATAAAGGTAAAAAATAACAAAGCTTCGGTCCTTAAATTGGATATGATGAAGGCATATGACAAGGTGGATTGGGGATTCTTAAGGTTAGTATTACTTCAGGTTGGATTGAGTCTAGAGGCAACAGATTGGATTATGGGGTGTGTATCTACTGCAAATTTGGTTGTCTTAATTAATGGTATCCCTTCCAGTTTTTTTAGAAGTTCAAGAGGATTGAGGCAAGGATTCTATTTATCCCCATTAATGTTCCTACTTTTTGTAGAAGGATTGAGTAGATCCATCCAGAAGCTGGTTGTAGAAAGGGAAATTGAAGGTGTTTTAGTGGAAAAAGGTATAAGAATTACACACTTACTATTTGTGGACAATGTATTATTATTTGGGAACGGAACCATCATAGAATGGAAAGTCTTTAAGGAGGTACTTGATCTATCTGGAAGGTGACGGGAATGTCCTTTGGCCCACATAAGTCTTTATTTCTGGAAGCAGGGTGGATAGAAGAGGATCTTTCAGTTCTGAAAGAGATTTTTCCTTTTGAAGTAAAACCAATAGATGTTGCGTTTAAGTACATGGGTTTCTTCATTAAACCAAAATGCTATACAGCGACAGATTGGATTTGGCTTGAGAAAAAAAAAAAAAAATCTCGAATTGGAATCATAGATGACTTACTTTAGGGGGTAGGGTCACTCTTGTAAAATCTATATTAGAAAGCATACCTATTTAATCGCTTTCATTGGCTAAGATTCCAAAAATCCTACTAAATAAAATTAGAATAAAGATGTTTAGTTTCTTATGGAACGGGAAAAAAGTAAAAGAAGGTATGCACTTGGTAAACTGGAAAAGAATTGATAAACCAAAAAATACAGGAGGGTGGGGTATAAAAAACATTTTCTTTTTTGGAAAAGAATTGGCAGCTAAAATCTTGTGGAGGTTCCTAATGGTGCCTGGACTCTAGCATGAAGTGGCTTACAAAAAATATTTGAAAAATAAAACTATTGTTGATTGGTTCAGGGAAGGTAGGAAAAATTGGGCTGGTATGTCAAACTATTGGAGAGATTTAACATCCTCATTATTCATCATAACTAATAGGCTTGTCTGGAAGCCTAGAAATGGGTGGGACATTAGAATTAGAGAAGATATAATGATTGGGTCCCAATATTATTATAAACTCTCAAATAATTTAATTAGTATTCTACAGGTACAAGGCATAAAATTTCTTGCCCAAGCAGGGTCAATTGATATTGAGGATCCAATTACATTAAGATGGAAAAAGGCAAAGACTCTTGGAATAGAGGGAGGGAAAAAAGAGGAATGGGATAAATATTTTAAAGCTTTAGTTGTTGGGTATGTATTATATTCTTTGTATTGGGAAACATGTCATATTTTTGCCTCGTTTTCATGTTTCCTTGATTCTCGTGTCCATTGTTGGACGGTTTTTCAGCACATGGGATTTTGTCGATGGTTTTCTATTGTCGGTTAAGGAATTAGGGTTGTTGACTAATCCAGGTCATTGGGTTATGGTTTTGGATGTCGCTGGCTCCTATATGTATATTGTATTGTAAACAATGTATCACTATGAATGAATATAGAATATGTTGGTTTTCTCGGTTTGGGTTTCCAGGGGAAAAATCTATGTGTAATGTTTGTATTTACCATTGTATATTTTATGTTCTTTTACTGAAAATATGTTTGCAGTAAACATTGTACAAGGTTAAAATCTACATTTGGTATCAAATACAGGTTGGCTTCAGGGGGACGCCTTTGTGGTCAAGGGTTTGGCTCAGGACTGTGATAAGCCTTGTTACCGTGGGAGATATGTGGTATTGATTTTTCAGGTGAAAAGAAATGGCAAGAAATTCGAAAATGGAGATCGAGAAGTTTAGTGGGAAATTTTTTGAGCTGTGGAAGATCAAGATGGAAGATCTATTGGTGGATCGAGAAAAGTGGATCATTGTAGATCCAGGTACTGTACCTACAGGAAATTCAACATATGACTAGAAAAAGTTGGATCAGAAGGAGAAGAGCACAATTCGACTGTGTCTCTCAGATTCAGTATTACTGAATGTGTCAGAGGAAGCTACAACCAAGGATTTATGAGATAAGTTGGGGAAGTTGTATCAGTCTAAGTCCCTAGTATAATATGAGGATGAGAGATGAGAGATGGAGAATATGATGGAAGAGAATTTGAACGCTTTCAATATTGTGGTAAGTCAGTTAGTATCTGTTGAGATTAAAATTTTAGATGAAGATAAGTGTATCAGTTTACTGTGTTCTTTAAGATAAGTGTATAGTCTAGTTGTGGCCATAGGTAGTAATACAACTACCTTGAAGTTTGATGAAGTGGTATCATCCTTATTTTCGAAGAAGATGAGACAGAATAATATGGAAGGATAGAGCACAAATGCATTATTTGCAAGAGGATACTCCCAGGAAATAAATATATCTAAGTTCTCAAGTGGGAGATCTAAGTCTAAGGGTAGATATAAATCTCTCGAAAAGTTTGTAATGGTATGTTGGAGATGTGGAAAATAAGGGCACTACAAGAAGCAATGTAGATCCAAAGTTGAGAAAAAGAAGGGATCTGAAGAATCTCCTTCTACAGAAGAAAATACCTCCAAGGAAGAAGGAGGGTATGTGTACTTGGCTTCTTCAAGCACACATGTAGATCACGAGGCATGGTTGGTTGACTTAGGTGCATCCTTTCATATGACTCCCCATAGGGAGTGGTTCTGTGAATATGAAAGGTATGATGGAGGTAATGTTTTCTTAGGTGATGATTCGACAACCATAATCATAGGACGAGGAAAATTCAAGTTGAGGATCATAGATGGAAGGATTAGAACACTGCCTGGTGTTCTGCACATCCCAGGTTTGGCCAGAAATTTGATTTCAGTAAGAAAAATGGATGATGCAGGGGTAAATGTTTTTTTTGAAAAGGAAACATGTAGGATGGTTTGAGGATCAATGGTGTTGTTGAAAGGAGTTCGGTTTGGAACTCTGTATAAGCTGCAAGGAAGCACTATTAGTGATGGTTGTAATAGTTCCAATTTTCCTAATATTGGAGTTGAAGAAGAAAGAACTCCTACAGAGAAAAGGTTATGCGATGGCATCAAAGACTGGGGAATATCAGAGAGAAGGGTCTTCAACTACTACACGGTAAAGGTATGGTTGAAGGTATGTCTAACTGCTCTATGGATTTTGATTTTTGTGAACATTGTGTATATGGGAAGCAAAATTGGGTAAGATTCCCTTCTGGTGCAATGAGGGCGAAGGAATTTTACAACTAGTTCACAGTGATGTTTTTGGACCTATATCGGTCCCATCATTGGGAAAATCTGTGTACTATGTCTCATTTATAGATGACTTCTCAAGGAATACTTGGATATATTTCCTTAGGAATAAATATGAAGTCTTTGACAAGTTTAAAGAGTTTAAGGATTGGGAATCAAACAGAGAAAATAATTAAGGTGTTGAGGACAGATAATGGCGGAGATTTCTACGGGAATGAATTTGAAGAATTATGTAAGAAGTGAGGTATAGCAAGGAAGACGACTACTCCATATACACCTCAGCAGAATGGAGTTGCAGAAAGGATGAACATGACACTGATGGAAAAATAAAGGTGCATGCTCAGTGGTGTCGGGTTAGGGAAATAATTATGGGCAAAGGTAGTGGGTACTACATGTTACTTGGTCAATAGATCACCCTCATCAGCGTTGGATGACAAGACTCCACAAGAGGCATGGACTGGTAAGAAACCTTCTCTCACACATCTCAAGGTATTTGGATGTGATGCATATGTTCATGTTCCAAAGTAAAACAAGAGTAAGTTAGATAAGAAGGATGAAAAGTGTATCTTTATTGGATATAAAGATGGTCTCAAAGGTTATAAGCTTTGGAACCCAAAAACTAAGAAGGTAGTGTATAGTCGAGATGTGGTATTTAGAGAAATGAAGGATGTTGTTAAAAAGTAAGTCCTACCAAGTGAGGAAGAACCAAAGAAAATAGAGTTTGATTTAAAGGATGATGAGTCGGAATCTATAGAAGAACAAGAATCGGAAGAAGAAGATCCTCATACTCCATTATTGAGGAGATCGGTTCAAGAAACAAGGCTATCAGAAAGGTATACTCCATCTGATTTCCGTTCAAATTTTTCTTTGTCTATTATTGATGATGATCCTAGAACTATCAAGGAGGCAATGGATTCAGAGGATGGAAATATCTGGAAAAGGGCCATGGATGAAGAAATGGTATCTTTGGATAAGAATGAGGCTTGGGATCTAGTGGAGTTGTTGAATGTAAGAAATCCCATTGGAAACAAATGAGTATTTAAAAAGAAGTTGAATTCAGAAGGAAAAGTGGAGAAATACAAAGCTCGGTTAGTAGCAAAGGGTTATTCCCCGGGTTGAGGGAATTGATTTTGGTGAGATTTTTTGTCCTGTTGCCAAGTTAACCTCTATAATATTTTTTTTTATCTATTGTTGTTGCATTTGATTTTGAAGTAGAACAGATGGATGTGAAGTCAAAATTCCTATATGGGGATCTGGAAGAAGAAATATATATGAAGCAACCAGAAGGTTATGTTGTGAAGGGAAAGAAGGAGCTGGTATGCAAGCTGAAAAAGTCCTTGTATGGTTTAAAAAAATCATCAAGGATGTGGTATCAAAAATTTGATACTTATATGTTGGGACTTGGCTTCACAAGAAGCAAAGAGGATCATTGTGTGTATTTTAAATTAATTGGTGACCATTTGATTTATTTGGTCTTGTATGTGGATGACATGTTGTTGATAAGAAACAACAAGGAGATTATCCAGGATGTGAAAACTCAGTTTTCCTCTAAATTTGATATGAAGGATCTCGATGCTTCAAATTTCATTTTGGGCATGGAAATTAAAAGAGATCGGAAAAAGAGGAAACTCTGGTTAAATCAAAGAAAATATGTTGAGACAATATTGCAGAAATTTAATATGCAAGAATGTAAATCAGTCAAGGTTCTTATTCCTGTTGGTGTAAATTTATCTGCAGATCAGTGTCCCAAGACACAAGAAGAGGAGGAGGACATGTCTCATGTTCCATATGCGAGTGCAATTGCCAGTTTGATGTATGCAATAGTCTGTACTAGAACGGACATTGCACATGCAATGGGAGTTTTGAGAAGGTATATGTCAAAACTAGGGAAGGAGAATTGGACAACAGTAAAAAGGGTTTTTAGGTATTTGTGTGGCACTACTAGCTATGGATTTTGCTACCAACAAAGACCGGGATTGGCCAGAGTGGTGGATATACATGGATTTGTGGATGAAAACTGAGTTGGATATCTTGATCGTAGGATATCTACAAGTGGGTATGTGTTTAACCTATTTGGAGGAGCAATAAGTTGGATGAGAAAAAGACAGTTGTAGTCGTTGGATCATGTTGTCATTGATGCCAATGGTTTGATTGATTGATGTCAAGTGATTGATTGATGCCAAATGATTGATTGATTGATGATTGATGTCAAACGTAATATGTATTGTTGTTGATGCAAATGGATAGATGTCAATTATGTGATGCATATGATGTCATGCATAGATGAATATGGATCAATGAGTTATCATTGATACATGATGCAAAGATGAAGATGGATCGATGTGATTTCCTTGATATATGATGCATAGTTAGATTGATCATTATAGTATTATCATGGTTGATAAGGTGCACAAATGGATGAACTTCAAAGTAGTCCCCTTATGGTGAAAGACCTCACGGGAAGACTCTTTATGGTTGAGTTATCCTAGAAGAATGGTTGGAGAACCCATGCTTGATTGTGGAATAATGAGATGAATATCAGTGAAGTTGTTGGTGAAACTATCCTAAATGGATAGTGCTTATCATGCCATTTCTGGTGGTATGTGTAATGTCACATAACTCCTCATGGTTTGAGAGTTATGACCTTATGAAGTTGGAGGACCCTCATATGAAGGCTTGAAGCCCCAAAAGGTCAAGAAGTCAAAGTGCTTGAAAAGAAGAAATCATTATTTAAATGATAAAGTAAAGTGACAAATCAAAGAAGATTATTTAAATGATAAAGTGAGGTGACAAAGTCAAGGAGGAATATTTAAATGATAAAGTAATGGAGAACTTTCTAATTATGGAAAGTGGTTAACTCTAAAATAAGGAAAATAGGTTAAGTGACCTAGAAGATGAAGAGTATAAATAAGAGGCAAGGGTCCCTTGTGAACAATACATTTTTTGGGAGTATCTCTTGTGTATCTCTTGAGCATGTATTGAAGATCTATTCTGAGAGAGAGAAGATCTAGAGGATCTCATGGATGCATCAAAGTTTCGACAATGTTTGAGATCATGACGACAAAAGTCTCAGAGCTTCAAAAACCCCAGTTTCTGAGGTGTACACGGGATACAATAAGCCAAGGCGCGTACATACACGGTCTGTATGAAGACATGGCGCGTACAGTGGATGAAATGATGGATATCGGTGTGTGAGCTGATGTCAGGCTCTTGAAGACTAAAGCAGGTTCCAGATATACAGTCTATGGGCTTAGATCTGCCATAGAAACTCTGGTATGTTACATTGTTGTCTTGATGGATACTCTTGTTTGTTGTGTGGTTAATGATTAAGGAATTCTTGGTATGGTTGTTATGATATGGTTTGAGTTGGTTGATGGAGTGAGCATCACTCCTATGATTCAATGTTGATATGTTTTCTATAGTATACTAGTTTCTTATACATGATTGAGTAGCATTCATATTGTATGGTTGAGAAGCATGAGTAAGTTGTTGGAGAGATTGGATGTGTTGTGATTGGTTCTGGATCAGATTGGACAGTGAAAGACAGATGAAAATGTGATTGAAGGTTGCAGAGGATCTGAGTTGATCTTAAAGAGAAAACCCTAAGTAATTCAGAAGGCATACGCAGGTTGTAGTACATACTGAACGCGTACATACGCGGGCTGTAGTGACCCAGGGCGCGTACATACGCGGGTTGCACTACTCACAGATCGTGTACATGTTGATAGATTGATATCTATTGAGGATTGTTGCCTCATCTCAGTTGGTGTTGAGGGTGTAAGCTGAGTCTTGCATATAGAGCTAGTGCTCTTGTAGAGTTTTGCTCTATTCAGTTGTTGTTGATAAATCCCAAGGATTGAAGTCCGTAATAAAAAGAAAATTGTACATACATCTTGTTTTCTTTGTGTTCCTTGTGGTGATGAGTTGTTGATGATATATTGTTGATATATGTTCACATCTAACTGGTTATAAATGACAACAATGAGTAATGAGTTAATGGTGATTGCTAACTAATGAGTTTTGTGTAAGAGGAAAGTTTTGGGAAAAATATCCCTACATTGTTCACCCCCCCCCCCTCTCAGTGTAGTCGGTGTGTCCAACAATTGGTAGCAGATCGAGCCTTCACTATAAGCCTTAACAAGATTGGAGGAGATCTCTAGACACACAAATGGATGATGAAGTTCCAATCCTTGATGAGGAAAACTATTCTACTTGGAGAATAGAGATGAGAGTGCATTTGAAGGAAATGGGAATAGGTATTTGGAAGGAAGCCATTGGTGGATAAGTTTCATTGAAGAACAATTCAAAGTTTGCAGCTCAAAGGGAAGGAAAGAAGAATGATGCATTGGTTCTCAAGACCATTCTTAGTGGACTCTCAAGCCCTATCAAAGAGAGTATGGGACAATGCACTTCCGCCAAGGATCTATGGCTAAAGCTAGAAGAGACATATCAAAGAAAGAAGGAGAAGGAAGATATTGAAGACCACTCCATCAATATCATTAAAGGTAAAGAATCTCCAAACTCTCTTGAATGAATTATTTCTAAATGTGACCTTGAAAACATTTCAAATGAAGACAAAGAATCAAGTGATGATATTGGCACAAATAAAGATCTTGAAGACATTTCAAATGAAAGCAAAGAATCGTGTGATGATGTTGGCAAAAGGGAAGATCTTGAAGGTATTTCAAATGAAGGTAAAGAATCTCCAAAGACTCTTGATTGCAATGCTTCAAAATGTGATGATGTTGAATTTTTCTCTACAAGTGAAGAAAATCTAGAAATAGTTTGTGTAAAGTTTGATGGTAGTTATCCCATGGAAAGAATAGAAGAAGATCTATTAGAACTTCAAAAGAAAGTTGAAGATGGTTTATATGAATATAGCAATGACCATTGTTATATAGACTATAGCTATATTTTGGATAACACTAAGAAGTTTCTTAGGAGTAGTAAAAGGCACATCTTGAAGTTAAGGGAAATGCTCAAGGAACAAAAAGAGAGTAATAAGACTGAATTAGAAGAAAAGGAAGAAGCTATCACAAGACTAAAGAATGAAAAAGAATATATGAAGGTAGATGACGAGATTATCAAAAAATTTGAAACTATTGCCCATCTCAAGACCCAAATTGAATAAGCCAAAAGGGTAGAGGAACTATTGAAGAATCAAATAGATGAAAAGAAAGAGTCATGGCATAAGTTAGAAGCTGAAGTTGTTGACCTTAGAAAGAAGGTAGAGAAGTCAAACAAATGCTTGAATAGCTCACAAATCTTGAATGAGATCTTGGAAAGTCAAAGATCACCATATGATAAATCAAGTATTGGATATAAGAGAGAAGATACACATGATGAAGAAAGCACCTCAAAGAAGCATGAGGTAAATCCCTCAAAGGATGAAGACAATGTTGCAAATCAACCATCTACAAAAGGAAAGGAAAGTTTCAAAATAACTAAGCAAGAAAGACATCAATAAGATACCTTTACACCTCAAATAAAATGGACACCAAAGCAAAGGTATGAAAGTGTTTTTCATGGTCAATGTTATTCATGTAATGAATATGGTCACAAAGCTTTGGAATGTAGATCTTATGAAAGGAGAGAAAATGGAAGATTTCATAACACCATAAGGTATTGGAGATGTGATCAAATAGGACACATTGTTGTTCACTATCACAACATGAGATGCTACAACTGTAGTGGATTTGGCCACAAGTCACAAGATTGTTGGAACACAAGAATAAAGTCCATGATGAGGACTTCACATAGCATGACTAGAATAAGGAATGAAGTAGGGAAGGGAGACATATTTGAAAATATGGAAGCTCAGAGCTCAGGTTATGAGAAGCAGGGACACCTTCATAAGTAGGTAAAGAAGACTGAACACCCAGAGTAGAATGGAAACCTTGAGGGAAGCTCAAGTGTGTCATCTACAGAAGCATACGCGGTTGACAGTGTTAACAGTTGCGTGGATACACGTGTTGACCTTGAATAGGTCGTGTACATACACAGGCTGTCTGTGCAGCAGGTCGTGTATATGTGGTAAAGCCTTGGGAAAAAGCCAATGCACAAGTGTTGCAGCTTGATGTGATGGTATAACTCTGTGTTGCAAGGTCTGACATAGTTTGTTGCAGGTTCTGACAATATTTGTTGTAGGTTTTCATGATTCTATATTGGATTATATAAAGTGATGATAAAAAATAATGAAAGGCTATATTGGATGCATGGCACTAACCCATGAGTATGGATTGAGGCATTTTCTGTTGAAAAACAACGCTAGTTATGACAGTGAAGTTATGACACCTTGGGTATGTGATATATCATGGTGATGCTAGCTAGATATTTCATTGATCTATTTGAAGCATACTAGTAGTACATGTGTTGTTGGATGCTTAGTATTTGTTGTAGTGAATAGAGGATTTATGTTGATATGTTGGTGTACATGGCTAGTGCATATTTAAGTTTCATTGATATATATTATGATGTATTATTGGAAGCTTACTTATTGGAAAACTTGATGCATGCATTTGGCATATGGATGGGCTACATCTTGGGACATGTAGTTGATGACTTGATGAGGTGATCATGTTGTAAATCATTGATGAGTTATAGCCTGATCTATAGTTGATGTGTGATTGGTACATTTATAGTACATTGGTAGAGGCACCAACTAGCAGTTTAATTGGCACATGTTTTATGGAGGATTTGGCATACATGTATGATGATTCATCATGTTGTAGTATTAGTGCATGGTTGATATACTTGCTTGCTACAGGTGGTGATACATGTTGATATGCATGTTTGGTACACTCATAGATGGTATATGTTTGGATGATAGTACTTGGCTAAAAGTACACCATTGTTATTACTTGACTAGCACAACAATTGGTATCTGTTTGAGATACATGGTTATGGCACTTTGTTCATGGTGAAGACATATCATGAGTGATATGACACTTGTTTTGACATATTGGTAGATGAAAATGGTTGGCATATTGGTAGATGCACATGGTTGTCATGTTGATGATATATTTTGGCACATTGTATGGTGTTGATGTACATGGTTGATGTACAAGGGTGGTGTGCATGATGAGGACACATTTTGGTACAGGATGTACTTGCTTCATATCTTGTTCATGATTCTTTATTTTTGACATATATTTGTCTTCATGATGTTTGGTATGGCATGATTTTGATGCATGGACAGGTCCAAGGATCGTCATAGAAAGGATGGTTGTTCTATGAATCCAGTTGAGCAGTAGCATTTGCAGCAGAAGCATATTGCAGTGGTAGCATATTGTTCATATTGCAGAGAAGATAGGGGGAGTCATTCTTCTTCCCATGGTTCTAGGAGGAGATATTTATCATATGTATACTTGGTAAAGATCCCTATACTTGAAGAAAGAGCAAAGAGGCACAATTCCTGGGGGAGCGATGGTCACAGGGGGAGTATGAGAGATATATTTTCAGCGTTACATCAGAGTGATATCCCTTGTTCAAAAGGGGAGAGATTATTCAGAGGAAGATCAAAGGAATTCAGACAGGGGGAGCAGCCCCAAGGAGAGTTCGAGCAGGGGGAGAAGCCCCAAGGGGAGAATGACCCTTTTCCATTCATGTCAAAAGGGGATAGATAATCACATTGATGTGATTGATGTTTATTGATGGGGAGAGATAGTCACATTGACATGTTTGATGACTAGGGATGTAGAGCATGCCTTGTCTACATGTTGACATCGATGATTGGTGTTAACATCAATGTTGGTATTTCCATCAATGCCAAAGGAGGAGATTGTTGGATCAGGTTGTCTTGATGCCAATGGGTTGATTGATTGATGTCAAGTGATTAATTGATGCCAAAGGATTGATTGATTGATGATTGATGTCAAATGTAATATGTATTGTCCTTGATGATAATGGATAGATGTCTAGTATATGATGCATATGATGTCATGCATAGATGAATATGGATCAATGAGTTGTCATTGATACATGATGCAAAGATGAAGATGGATCGATGTGATTTCCTTGATGTATGATGCATAGTTAGATTGATCATTATAGTCTTATCATGGTTGATAAGGTGCACAAATGGATGAACGTCAAAGTGGTCCCCTTATGGTGAAATCCCTCATGGGAAGATGCTTTATAGTTGAGTTATCCTAGAAGAATGGTTGGAGAACCTATGCTTGATTGTGGAATAATGAAATGAAGATCAGTGAAGTTGTTGGTGAAACTATCTTAAATGGATAGTGTTTGTCATACCATTTTCGTTGGTATGTGGAATGTCACATAACTCCTCATGGTTTGAGAGTTATGGCCTTACGAAGTTGGAGGACCCTCATATGAAGGCTTGAAGCCCCAAAAGGTCAAGACTTCAAAGTGCTTGAAAAGAAGAAATCATTATTTAAATGATAAAGTAAAGTGACAAATCAAAGAA
>SNQJ01S0075712.1:0-11841 GCA_010110895.2 Picea sitchensis
AAGTAATTAGGCTTAATTTATCGTTTAGCCTTAATTCCTCCTTATTTCTCCATCTGGTTCCCTGTTTGTGCCTGACTATAGTCTACGGGAACGTATAGACTACTAAGTCACTCCCTGCTGGCCTAATATTGGGGATGGGACATCACAAATAGATGATTATTCAGAATTCATAATTTGGGGAGCTATAGCAGAGAGTTGTAGAGAAGAACCCATGTACAGAAGCACTTGAGTTAATATATGAAGCTTTGACTCAATTTTCATGGTGTTGTGATGCTTACTGTTTATATTTGCTGAATGGTATGTTTATAGTTGCTTTGTTTCTCTGTATGCATTTGTTTCAATGCTGTGTTATGTGTATGATTTCATGTTGAGTGTATGAAGTCTGAGAGAGGAGAAGAATGAGTTTCAATTGTTTCTCTTCCTGATAATTCCTGCAAGGAGTGTAGCGAACATCTGCAAGGTGTGCGTTGATGAGGGTCTGAGTTTTATCTTAGAAATATCAGGAGAGATATCATTGTTCTCATACCAACTTAAGTGCAGGTGAAGCATAGAGACATGCAAGGTGTGTGCAGGCCAGTTGAAGCCTTGGATTTTATAAATCCAGAAGGAAGATTGAAGGACCACTGTTGCAAGGAATGCACAGGGTCGGAGATCCAAATAACCAGAGGTTATTTGAAAGTTTGACACAAGGAGTGCGAGTAGGGATCATTTTGGAAGCTTTAGTTTATAAGTGAAAGCTTAGGAGGGATTTAACCTTTGAAGTGTTCGAAGGGAGACGGAGGCCAAAATCATCTCATAGAAGTTAATCTCAGGAGGGATTTAACCTTTGAAGTGTCCGAAGGGAGACAATGGCTGAAATCGTCTCATAGAAGTTAAGTTCAGGAGGGAGAACGCCGAGTCATTTGGATAGAAGTCATTGAGGAGTGCATCGGGTGGTTAGACTTCTCCATGGAGAACTCGTGAAGTCGTGAGGACCGTAGGATCCAGAGGAGTTGTAAGGTGGTTAGGAGTTGGGTGAATCTGCCACCTTGACGTCAAGAATCAACATAGACCGTTGATCGTGGTCTGTTGAGCCATCATATCATTTAAGGGATTCGGGATTCACAAGTTTGGAGTGCAGGTCAAAATCCTTGGTCACTCGAAAAACCTGAATCTCGAAAGGGATAATTAAGTGTGAAATTTCGGTATTTCAGGGTTTGACATACCAGAAAGCTCAATGACAAGGAACCGAGACCTTATCATTGAAAATCCCAAAGTCATGAAACACGGCGTGCCTTTGGTGTGAAACATCGACATTTCAGCATATCGGGGTTTGGCATTTCAGAAATCCTGATGACAAGGAGCTGGGGCACTTTGCATTGAAAACCTCGAAGTCGTGAAACACGAAGTGCCATCGAAGTGAAATTTCAGCATTTTCAGCTTTCCGGGATCCAAGAAGTAGAGGAGACAAGTGATTTTTGGAACCGAGAGTTTCAAACCTCGGTACACGAAATCCCTAAAAAGGTTCGCTATTTTGGAATTCAGGAATTGGTGCCGCAAGTGAGTTGGGATCGAGAATCATGAATTCCTGGTATGCGGAGCCCCGAAAGGCCATTGATCGCACATTCCATGGGATGTTGAGCCCATTTCGGCATTCCAACACTTCGAAATTCGGGGAATCATAAGGCAAGAGGAACGATTGTTGGGTCATTTGTTGAAGTCCCGAAAAGTCGAATTTAGTGGCAACAGGTGGTGTGCATTAGAGGAGTCAACCTTCATTGATGTTTCACCTTTCGGCATTTGCCAAGGGTTGTGGAAATACATCGGGACTCTCCAACTCCCAAAACCCAAAGTCCTTTTGTGGCTTAAACAAAGGGTTTGATTAACCCTTGGCGTGGTTTTAGTGAAGATCCTGTACGGATCTTGGCCCTAGGGCAGGGGGTCTGCATCAAAAGGTTTAACTATTTTATCAAAACTAGGAACAAACCTCGCCACAAAATTTATTTTTCCCTAGAATGATTGCATACTCTTTTTATTGTGAGGGAATAAAATTGTGAAATAGATTTAGTTATTTTAGTATCTATTATAATCCCAAATTTTGAAACAATGAAACCCAAGAGCTTACATTTTGTTACAACAAATTTGTTTTTCTTTGGATTTAAAGAAATCCCATATATTTTGCATCGATCAAAAATTTGTCTCAAATTATCAACATGTTCATTTCTGCTAAGTGAATACACTGTGACATCATCTATATAGAAAACCATAGATTTATTTATTAATCCTCTAAATGCAATATCCATAGCTCTTTGGAATGTAGCTCCTGGATTAATTAATCTAAAAGGCATATTCATATATGCATAGGTTCTCCATTTGGTTATAAAAGTGGTTTTCATTTGATCTGGTTGGGAAACCAAAATGTGATTATAACCAAAAAATCCATCTAGAAGAGAAAAAAATTCAGAGCTAGATACAATTTGTAAAATCTATTCCATAGGTAGAGCAAGGTAATTATCTTTTTTTGAGGATTTATTCAAATTGTGAAAATAAATTCAAATTATGATATCCCTGTTCTTTTTCCTAACTAGAACTAAGTTTGAAACCCATTGAGAATGCCTAACGAGAAATATAATATTCTCTTGTAATAATTTGTTTAATTCTTTCTTGATTTGAAGCTCAAGATTTGGATGTTTTTTTCTTAATTTTTGTTGTAGAAGTTTATCATCTTTCCTAGTTGGAATGACATGTTGAATTATTTTAGTTTCATAGACTTTTAGATCATCATAAGTCCATGAAAATATGTTTTTGTACTCCTTGAAGAGTTTGATAAATGCACTACTTTTAGAGGGAGAAAAGTTTATTCCTAAATTAATATTTTGAGGATTTTGATCATTTCCTAAATTTATTACATCATATTGCATCGAGGAACTATTGGCTTTGAAATTTGTTTTTCCTTTAAATTTATCTTGCAAATCATAAAACTTCTCTAAACTTACCACTTATTTAGGGATTCCATTTTCTAAATTAGCTTAGGTTTATAGATAAATCTCATTTATTTCCTCATCGTGTTGATTTTCATCGATGATGGACTCTTTGAAAGTAAATTCTTGTGTAAAAAAAATTACTATATGTTCATCATCATTAAATACCCTCCAATTAGTGATTCTATCTAGGACTGAGGGCTTGGAAATCAATTCCACAAAAAAATATTAAGAGAAAAATATGTTGAAGGAGTCAATCATGAAGCAACATTAGAAAGCAAATCTACATTAACATTTAAGACTCAAGGTACAATAATAATGTTAAAAGCATCAAAATTATCAATCAAACTCCATACCTCACGTTGGTAGTTCCTTAGGTGATTTGAAATACAATGTATCAAATTTCATACTTGTTCGGTTATGATTTCAGAATCACCTATGACTTTTATTTCTTTAATTTTAAATCTATTTCTTTTATAATACCTTGGATGAGAGCCTCATACTCAACAAAATTATTGTAAAATCAAAATCTAATATGCATGATAGAAATTTTGTATTTCTTGCAGGATCTTCAAGGTTGCAACCAACACCTACACATTCATTTTATTTGGAGCCATCAAAATATAAAGTCCAAAAATATTTTCTTATAATATAATTTACATTACTAGTTTCTAGCTCTGCACAATTATATATAGAAATCTGAGTACAGTGCAAGATTTTAGATTGAAATACTGACTCCTAAAAAGGTGAAGGTTCTGCAAAGAAATTTCCAAATAATGATTCGATGCAATAATTTCCCAAAGTCGAGTATGTAAACATTATCGATTCATTGGGTTCATTTAAATATCTGACAATATACTTATGTTGATGTAAAATAATTTCTCATGGCCTTTAAGATAAAATGACAATGATAAATCCCCCTGCATTTTTAAAGAGTTGGTACTCCTTTGTTTTTAAACAATATTCAAGAACATAAATAATTTATGAGAAAGGACAAGGCATATTCTTGAAATAAATATTCACATGCAAAGAGTACATGAGAAAGGACCAAGTATCTCACATAAAGTAAATATTCACACTATAATGTGTGATTATAGACCAAAACAGTATACAATATCACATGATGACATTTCCATCATAACATTCATTAAAGTAAGACACATTATTGAACACAAGGAAGGAAAATAAGGACTACATGGGGAAAATAACATAATGATCATTCAACTGAGATGCAAAAAATATTTTTATATCCACACATTTGAAATATCATTCTTATAACTTAAAGTCTCAGAAATCATTAATGTTATGTCCTGAATAGTTCTATGGGAACCTAAACAATAATATATGTCTTTGTAAAAATAAATAATAATGTCTGAGAGTTCAATAAAAGATAAATTGCATTTGTCCTTCAAACAATATTGGGATGGGGCTCCTGTTGACCATGAAATAAAAGAGATACATGGCAGACAAAAATAAGGAAGTCAGGGGTCGTCCTTTGGTTTTCATAGATTCTGGAAACATAAAAGACAAAATGAATATTGAATGAGGAAGAAAGAGTAGTGATAACAAGAACAAGGTGACTACTCAACTTACTATGATGGAAGTTCCAAACCATTGTTTTCTTGTTGTGATCTATTTTGTAGGATGTTTCTATGCCATATGTGGCATAACTGAATTAATTACTTCTTGTTGATCTGTTTTGATTATTTTAATCACGACCTTCATTAACCATTGTTCAATTTAATCCCTCATTGGAGCAATCATTATCTCATGTTTGGTCTTGGTTTCAAATAACTCATTTTCTAGTTCTCTTAAATCAAGATTCAACTGATGGAGTGTGTCCTCAATGTCTTCATTCTTGTTCATATATTAGACTAATCATCTTTCTATTTCTTCTTTATAGAACTCAATTGAATCACAAAATTCACTGGCCCAAGCAACTTTTAATGATTCCAATTGTTCTTGTAATTGCTCCCTTGACAAAATTATTGCATACATGATTAAATGTGGGCTGTCTAATTCCTTATTAAAATCAACAAGTTTTAAGAATATATCACCTCTTTTAATGTTAATGACATCACATTCAGACAAAAAATCCCTTAATAATTTAGTTCTTCTTAACCAACAAGCATTGATCTGTTTCATGCAAGTCTTATAAGGAAGGTTTTGATCTCTTCTATGTAGCTCACTTAAACTTGAAACCTTCATCACAAATGTACCCACTGCTTCCTTGTAGAATACTTCATCATTTCCAAATACTTTTGAAGATACTCTTTGAAATGAAAAACCCTTGTTGAGAAAGTAGTTGAGCTTTGTGATAATTCCCATATCTCAAGGATTAAGACTATTATTTTGTTAATACTATTTCTAATGTATTTTCTTATAGCCACTAGTAACTTTGATGATCCTTTTAATATGGAACTAGTTTCTTGTACACATTCAAGACTACACATTGGTTGTATAAGAGTGATGGGATTGATGAAAAAAGGTTTTGGAAGCATATATTTTTTTAATTCCTTTATTCTTTCATTGAAGATCAGATTTTCTTGTTGTGAATTTTGGGTGAAAACCCTTCACAGAGAACCTAGCTAGAGAAAATCACATAAAACTTGAAACAAAATAGAGAGAGAGAGAGAGAGAGAGAGAGAGAGAGAGAGAGAGAGAGAATGAGAAAATATATTAATCAAAACATAATGAATGAGTAATACAAATGCATATAAGTATTCCAAGAGAATAAATGCACCAATCTTAGGGAGTACATGCACCAATCTCACGGAGTACATGCACCATGCATGATAGGCATGATATAAAGGAAATGCCGAAAATGATTCTCATTTCCTTCATTTTCTTGAGAAACCCTACAAAAAAAATTCTTGGTTTTTAGCTAGAATTCTCGGGTTGGAATCCACTACTATTCCTAGGTTGGATATGTATATTTTGTATTACTTTGTTCAAGGAAAAAGGGTGTTTTACTGGTCAAGGATTATATCCATGAAAATACCATCTCAGTTGTCGAATTTTAAGAAAGATAGAAAATTCTTTATGTCTGGGCATTTGATTTTCACTATCATTGATAGCCATGAATTTCAAGATATTCATTTTTCAAAGAAAGTTGATCTTATGATAGATCCATTTTATACTTGGTATCTAGATTTATGGAAGAAAATAACAATGTACCACTTCTATAAAGTTTATAACTCTTTCCTTTATGTTTTCAAAAGATTAATGTTTGGGGAAAATACTTCAAGGTTGTCATTAGGAGCAACATCGTTTTTAAATAAAAGGGGGGAAGTTGAATATGGTGAATATTATAACATCATCATAATATATTTCTCTCATGTAGCACCTATTTACCTCTCATTTTATGTATCTGATAAAATGTTCATAATAGATGTTTTCATACAATACAAATTCCAGGAAAATTTCTTTGCTCAAATAAAGAAAAAACACTTTATTCAATTACTATGGAAGGTCGGTGGGATTACAGTAAAGAATGCCTCACAGATTGATGAATTTGTTGTTCAATTTTCCCCTTATAAGTCAAAGGTGGATGATTACATGAAATGGTTTGAACCACAACAAATTTTTATGAATCATATGATTTCCACTGGTTTTAGTGTCTCATTTATTAACAAATACATAAACGAGGAGGAAGGAAATGAAGGAAATGATTCTCAAGAAAAACTATTTTAGGAAATGGAAACTATTATAAGTACAAATGATTCATATAAACAACATGGGAAGGTCCTAAGTGAAAAGGGTTATAAATCTCAAAGTTCATCTAAAAAAAGAGGCATACCAAAACGACATACCCAGAACAATTTCCCAGATAAATAAAATTCTTTAATCAATAATTTAGGGGGTGACGATGATCCTGATCACAGTGAAAATAATATTGAGTCAACCCAAAAATTACCAGTAGTAAATAGGAATAGGTGTAAAAATAAATATGAAACCGAGTAATTCATACATTATGATGATGTACTTTTTCAAAACATGGACCTTGATGTTGATATAGAAAATATTGAATTTCTAGAAGATGAGCGAAGAATTTTTCTAGGAAAGGAGTTGACTTTACAAGAAAACATTTTTGATGAGGAAGAATCATGAACCCTACATAATGCATAATTTGATAAGGAGATAAATAAAGTTAGTGTTCCAACATGTAAATTAAAGAGGAAAAAGGGTCAAAGATTCAACAATGGATTTAATAGGGGTTCCATTCCAACATCCAAACTTTCAAAAATCCATATGGTCACTGTAAATTCCCTAGATAGATCAATTGATGATATGGAATCTGAAAATGAAAGATTAAAAAACAAAGCCAGGGAATTAGAGAATTCTTTGATGCCACCCCCAATCTTTGCAAAACTACTTGCTTTGTTCAACCCGAGATGAATCCTGACAACCTGTCTGAATCCAGTTCTAAATGGAGAGGAACACCTAGTCTCCTTGTTGCAGTAAGAAAATTTGTTGAATAAAACATAAAAAATAGGATGTCTCTTGTCCTTGAAGCTTGGGATATCAGTAATAATATCATGACTTTTGGCTCAAGGTTACACAGTTTCAAAGAATATCTTCAAGATTATTATGAAAATGATGAAGGTTTTTACAAGAATGAGATCACTAGTTTTATTCTGAAAATAATGAATATGACAGAGTTGAAAGTAAAGGAAGAAAAGTTTCCCTCTCAAGCTAGGGTAAAACAACTTAAAGCATGCTAGATCAAGAAAATAAAGACTTTGAATGAATTGTTGGTAGAATGTAGTGAAGTACTTTCTAAAAGGGAGATTTTATATAAAAAAATTGACAGAAATTGATTTAGCTGGGAACAACAGAGAAGTACAAGATCCTTTCTTAATTCTAAACTCTACATTTCTTACAAGGAAGCAATTTGAGGAACACGTGGAAACACTCAATAATTTTTCCGCGGAGAATTTCAATAGTATAAAAGAATATAATGAAGATGAAATTTATAATTGGTTGGTCAATTATTCAAAAACAATTGAATGTATTGAAACAACATTACATAAAATATCCTTTGATTTAAGGTAGTTATAAAGTGCTTTGTTTGATATAAGAACAAGACAAGAGATTAATGTTTCCCCAATGAAGGATTCTATTCAAGAATGGCTAAAACATGATTTGTTAAAGATAAATGAAGAGCATCAGTTGGGAACTATAGAAACAAACCAACCAACCATGAAAAAGGACAACATAAAAGACACAACAAGAAGCAAATAATGAGAGAGATATTACATCACAGTAAGTCCATACTGATCACATATTTTATTCCTTCTCAAAATTCATCCAGTTGTGTTTATTATTTCACTTTTAAAATATAACTAAGTTATAACAACTTCCGATTTGTCTTCTTTCTAGATCTTGCTGCTTGCACTTTGCTCCAGATTTGTTTCTCTCCTTCATACTTCTTGTGTATATTTTATGGTCCACGGGATCCCCAATCCCAGTCCATTTATAGAAAAATGTCTTTAAATTTCTAAGATCTTGATAGACTTACATTTTGAGAAATCCCAAAGAATTATTTCGGGGTCGATTTTGATTGTATTTTGTAACTCTAAATTTTGAGTATAAGATATTTGAAATCAACTTATCAAATTCTCTTTTTGATATTAATAAGTGATACTCTTTCAAAGTTCTCTTGTGTGATTGGACAATTTTCTTTTATTTGAATGTGATAAAAAATATATGAAACTGTGATGGATGTGAGGAAATATTCGTTATTTTCTACAATTTATTTTCAGTGTGTGTGATGCTTGAGGTTCCTGGTCCATCTCTCAGGAATTCTCTATTAAATTTGTTATTTTCGATTTAACTTTTCTTTAGCAATACATATTTGAATTCTACCATTTGACATAATTCTATATTATTTTATATAAGATATACACAGGAAAATCCTTGAAAGAAAAATAGAGGTGTACCACCGCTATAAAAACGCAAAGGAATATTTATATTCTCATGAGGTTATAGTTTCAATCTTGACAGATTCAAACATCAACATTTTTGGCAACCAAACTGGGGAAAAAATAAAAAAGATGGACCTAGTCCAAAATTCTCTATCACTCAGCCTCAACTTGAACAACCCTAGTTAGAAATTGGATTGGGAAATAAAATAAGCATTTTGCATCAATTGTACAATCTTGGGTTGAAAATAGTCCAAAATAAATAAGAATTGGAAAGATCCTAGCAAACTGTTGTCCAAAAAGAAGAAAGAGAAATTCTTAGAAGACAAAGAAGAGAAGAAAGAAATATTCGAAGAGTCCAAGCACAAAATAGAAATTGAAACTGGAAGGATATAAGGGATCGATAACTAGAAGCAGAAGTAAACAATTCCATACTCCAAAAGTTAAAGATGTTTTCTTTGAAGAAGAAGAAAAAGTTCTAGTCACAGGTGATAGATGTGAAAACCATGAAGAAATATGTGAAAAAATACGTAAAGAAAGACGTGAAGAAAGACATGAAATAAGAAATCCAAGAAGAAGGGTTAGAGACTACCCTATTAACCTTCAAAGAGAACAACATCAACTTCCAACTCTCCTGCAAGGAACATTGCCAATATTCTTAGGTGATGGAGCAATAGATCCTAAAAGACATATGGATTTATTTCTAGATATGTGTGATTTTCCCCTGACAGAATATGATGATGTAATGGTGATATTGTTTCTTCAGACATTGATTGGTCAAGCATATGAATGGTATATATCCTTATCTAAACGATCAATTCGATCATTTGATGATATTGAAACTATTTTGAATAAATGATCCCCCAGTGGCATACCATACTATTCTTACACAAGTCTCTCAGATATTTATGAAAAAGAATGAAAAAATTCAAGATTTCAATCTAAGATTTTATAGGACATTAAATAAAATTCTAGAGGAACAAAATTCTAATGATCCTATGATACTTGGGTGTTATAAGAATGTGATTCCTTATAATGTAAAGTTTTCAATCAGAGCTTCCCAAATTGAAAATTTACACGAAGCAATGGAAAAGGCTACATAAATGGAAGAGATTATGTTGGAAAAGGCGTTAATCCTGACATCATCTTTGGAAGTGTCCAAAGACAAATGGACAATTTTATCATTTTAGATCATGAATCTTCAATTTCAAGGAGGAATAAATATCAAAAAACACATCGTGATAAAAATCAAGGAGTTGGAGGAGGTTTCTTCAAAGGAACTATCCCAAGTATAAAGAATGATCCTATTCAACACAAGAGACTAGACAAAGAATGGAGATATCTCAGATGAATCAGACTATTCCACAGATACAAAAGAAAATAAAAATATTGAGAAATGAAAATTTTGTTTCTAATCCAAGAATTTGTGAGCAAATAAGAAATCAAATTCAAGAACAAAGGACTAGAGGTTATGGTACTGTTGAAATTTTTATATAAGATATTATATGAGATAATATTGTACATGAGATGATGTGATAAATTCTATGATTGATTCTATATGATGTATGTGAGATTCATGATTGGTTATATATTACGATGATGAATGTGCCAAATATATAAAGAACCTGAAGGCACATATGGTGACCATCCATGAAAGGATGCATCTCCAATAATTATAATAACTATTTATTATTAGTAGTATTATTATATATATTAATAATATTATTAATAATTATTAATTATATTATTAATTATTAATCTGGGAGAATGTCTTCCTGATATTGTCCAAACATCAAAACTCCCTCTCAACAAGGGAGACATTCTGCACCTCAAGCACCTCGAGTCCATAAGATTTCGCCTGGGCCATTCTCCCCAGTCAAATCAACATGACCACTCTAGAGAATGTCTACCTGATGATTCTAACTTCAACGATCCTTTTGAGCTAGGGAGATATTCTTAATCATGCCAATATTCTTGATTTCAAAATCTGAGGCCAACTCCCTTTTACACTTTTCAATGAGCCTTTGTTGATGTAATCATCTCCAACATGCACCTAGTTTATGTATACTTCTCCCACATAACACACAGTTGATGTATGCTTCTCTCACATAACATCTTGGGTCTCCAATGGTCCTCATCAAGTCAATTCACTATCATCACTCCATTTTTCCACGACCATCATTCCATTTTTTTGTCCCATTTACCAGTTATGAACATTTGTTTTACAACATTTCTTTTCCAACGATACTCTGTTTCACTTTACTTCATAAGCATTGATATACATATTGGCATGATTCACACATATACAAAAAAAAGGGGGGGGATTTCTTATACTCAATGATGTTTTCCTTATGCACATTGATAGCATACATTTTCCAGTAAGAATATGGGCAAATTATTATTATAAAATCAAGAGAACAAATAACGAAATGAATGGTGTTAACACAAGAACCAACATTCTTTATATTCATTGTTGTCACACAAGAACCAACCATAAGAAAATGTCAACTATTACTCATGTAAATCCCATCTTGGAAAACATTCATTATCATCACTCAAAGCCAACATTCAGATGCCAAAATTTCTTGAGAAGATCCATGCATGGTTGCATGAGGACAAGCAACAAGTTAAGTTGGGGGGCGTGTTGGGGCTCAGAAATGTCATATTTTCATCCATCTTTCCCTTCATCATTCTTCACATTTCATCACCCCATTAAACTTTCACGATATCATTTCCATAAATTTACTTAGGTTTCACCTTATTGTTCTCCACTTTATTCATTTTAGTATTAAAAGGGAATTTGTTATTAAATGTTAGAAAATTGACATGTTTTCATATATATCTCAAATATGTGTGAGCTTTGTAATGTGTAGGAATATGAGAAGGATTAATTCAAAAGGACTTCTCAAATACTTCCTCCACCATTTCAAGATTTGAGAAGATAATTCAAGCCCATT
>SNQJ01S0075712.1:14507-27678 GCA_010110895.2 Picea sitchensis
CTCACATATGTTGTTGTGTTATTTAACTCTTCACATGTTGTACTTGCTTTTCCTTCATGTAGTTCTCCATTTCTAGATTAATTCCTTCACGCAATTTCTCATTCCTAGATTAATTTCATTTATGCAACTAGATTAATTCAATTTTGAGTCGTGTGTTAGATTAATGATTCTATTTCAGTCGTGTGTTAGATTAATGATTCAATTTCAGTTGTAGCTTAAACATTAGATTAGATTAGTCTCACTTCAATCTTGCATATACTTTGTGTGTGCTTCATCAATTTACGAACCTCGGGTTGACAAATTAGATAGTTGGGTAAATACTACAATGCAATTAATTCAACATTAGTTCGGCCCAATGTAACGACTGTTGTTCCTTTTGTTCCATTTGTTGTTCCTTTTGAAGGTCGCGTTGTTCCTTTGAATAGAACAACTGTTGTTCCCTTTACGATTGTTGTTCCTTTACAGGTGTTGCATCTCTAGAGGTTGGGTATTGAAAACGAAAGGTAAGAACCTACGCAGGCAACAAGTAAAATGCTTGTGCCAGTGCCTACCTTTGGTTGATGCATAGAGGTTGTTTTTAGGACATATTTAGAGCCCAACAACTACGCTTGGGCCATTCACCATTATCCAAATCAACATGGCTAATCCTTTGAGTAAATGTATCATTCTCCTTAGTCAAATCATCATGACCACTCTGGGAGAATGTTTTCCTGATGCTACACATCTATGGATTTTTACTGGAGCTTCATAGCTCCCTTCTACATCATGTATTAGAATCAAGGTTAAAAGCTCCACATCCCAGTCCTTTTGATTGGCTTCTTTCACTGAAACAAGGGAATCCTCTCCAGGGGGTCTCATATATCATCAAGGTCTAGCCTCATTTTTTTCATTCCTGGAGGACATCTCTCCCATATGAATTTGAATCTGAAGAGGATTCCTTTCTAAATGAAAGTATCTAAGAAACTAACTCTCTCTTAGATCAAGGCCACTTTGAGTTTGCATGCTCCCTCTGAGGCTATATAGTATTTAGAGTCATATTTTTGTTGGGTGTGTGTTATATTCTTTGCATGAGTAGTAGTGTCTGAGCGCCTACGTCGGGCGTGCAGGGGGACAGAGCCCCCCGCGCGGGGGTTCGGGGGCAACGCCCCCGAATTTTTTTTTTCGGGCCGACATATTTCCGGGACCACGTGATATTAGGTGGTTTTTTGGCACATGGTTTTTTGCTGATGGTTTTCTATTTCCGATTAAAGAATTAGGGTTTTGGACTAATCCAGGTCATTGGGTTAGGGTTTTGGATGCCGCTGGCTCCTATATGTATATTGTATTGTAAACAGTGTAAAGCAATGTGTATCAATATAATATATGCTGGTTTTCCCGGTTTGGGTTTCCACGTGAAAAATCTCTGTGTAATGTTTGTATTTGCCATTGTATCTTTTCTGTTCTTTTCTAAATATCAGTTTGTAGTAGATATTGTACAAGGTTAGAATTTACACTTTTCCCTCTGCATGTGATGAAATCCTCTTCTTCTTTATTACATGTATGTGCACAACTATATACAGTGACCCTGCAAATGATATACGATATTACTTTAGTAAACTCTAGAACATCGCAAGTAATTACACTCATAAAATTTCAACTACTTAGAAACTTGGGTCTCTTCCTTATGTCACTTCCCACGTGTGAGAGAGAAAAAATATGTATGTCTATTGTTGTGTCTTTTTATAGTAATATTAAATTGATCCAAAGAGAGAGGTCTCTTTGAAAATGAAATTAAATGTTCTTTCTTATAAATAGTTGGAGAATACCTCTTGTAGCTACTCAAATATTAACATTAATTTGGTTATAATCCATCCACATGGTATTTGAATTTGTTAAATTGTTCCTCCATAATTAATGCAATTATTTGCACAAATTTTAGGTAGGAGTAAATAAGCAGTACTGATCCAGGTGGATATCGGTGTCCGCCCACCTATTCCAACTGGCTCAAAATAGTTTTCTGGAAACTTACTATTTTTATCAATTTTTTGGTTCCTAAACTTCCAAGGCCATTTTGAGGTCCTAAATGAAGGATTTTTAGGATCAAGCACCTCAATGATAGCCAAGGGCTCTGATTGAGCCCCCAAAATTAATCTCCTCAATGATACATTTCCAACAATCTATCATTCACCCCAAAAAAAGATCGTATGCCAAAGTTATGCCCCCAGGAAGTTGATACACCAAACTACCCAAAATCGGGTTCACAAAACTGTTGGATTTTCATCTTCTAGGGTTAGGGTTTTCGATTTTCTTTATGATAAAAGGGCCTTTTGAGCCTCATTGTAAAATCATCTTCTTTTGAATGTGATTAGTCATCACATCTCTTCTCAGAGATGAGCTTCCACCATTCTATCAAGTCTTTAATAGAAATTGTGTATTACTGTATCTCTGTGTTTATGGTTATATCTCTCATAAACATATGTTGTATTATTAGATATATGATACATCTCTCTAAAATTATTTATTGTATCTTCTCTCTCATTTCATGCCGAAAATAATCCATATCACCTTCAGGTATTAGAGCAGGTTGCTCTTGATCATTTTTCAGTGCATGTCCCCGTCGAGGTCTGAGTATAGCAAGTTGGGTCTCGAGCTTGTCTCTCTTCAGTAAAATCTCTCTCAAATGCCTAAGAAACCCTCCATGGTGGAGTAAAATAAAAATGATGGAGAAGAAGAATCTATTAATCTATTGCTTGAGAAAGCTCTCATGTGACAAAGGGATGAAATGACGAAGAATTTTCCCACATACTTCAATGCATGTCAATAAAATCCGACAGGTCTTCATCAAGTGACCAATTTGGAGGCACCTCTCCTTTCAAGGTACAAGTTATTTTTGATATTCTCATATTTAAAGGAAGGTAGATGCAGATGCCCTAGAAAAATGGTTAAATATGCTAGAAGGTTATTTATCTGTTCATAATTTATCCTACATGGAAAAGATCACCTTCGCACTCCTTAAGTCTCTCCCCCATGTCAAACATTGGTGGGAAACTTACTAGGAGAAAATTTATATAGAGGAGTCTAGAATATATGGGGCCGATCCCACCTAGGATTTGTTTGTGGATGCGGTCAAGGAACAATATTACACTATTGGAAACTATGACGACTAGTACATGAGATGGACCACATTGTGGAAAGAGAGGGGTGAAGTTGTTCTTGAGTTCACCAATACCTTCCATACCTTGTGCACCAAGCGGGGTATCAAAGACTCTGAGTGACATATGGTTCTGAAATACCTTGGGACTCTACACAAAAACATCCAAACGAAAATGGATTTTCTGGACATCTCATCACTGGGTGCTTCTTATCAATATGCTGTTAAAATCGAGAAAACATTTAAGCACCAAAACAAGAGGGAGTTTGGGTCTGCAAATATGTAACAACCAAATTATGGTAAAGATGAATCTAACTACCAGTCTTAAAAAAACTATTCCAAGCCACATGAAAACAAGGGTAACATAAAGACGAAGAAGGACACTGGAAAATGGTGTGATTTTCACCAAATCCCCTAGAACAACATCGATGAATGTCGCTCAAAGTATTCATTGGTGGATGAGTTCAAAGACAAGGATATGAACCCTAATTCAGAATATGATTAAGAAAGTGTTGGTAGAAGATAGATCATCTACGCATACCCCACTACTATTGTCGTGACCACAACAATTCAAGCAGAGGAACCAGCAGATCCTGAAGAGGGGGAATGCCTTTTTCATTCACAGATGTGGGTTAAAGGGACCCTGCTACATTTTATTGTTGATAGCGGAAGCCAGAAGAGCCTCATCTTAGTAGAGGTGATGCAGGAGCATTGTTCCACCTCAGAAATGCGCTAACATTCCAACACATCAACGTGCATTCAAGAGAGGGAGAGACACCAACCCTCCCATTTTTAAATTTGAAATATAATCCTATATGGATTTATGTTGTAAGGATGAGTAAATCCAAGCCATGCCTTTGTACAGGTAGTGGATAGGGTCTCCTTAATGGTTGACTATAATCAGGTCTAGATCTTATTTAGGTCTAGATATTCATTCATTGTAAGAAGACATAGGGATAAGGTGTCTTAATTGAGACAATGATGGAACTAAGGTGGTAGAGAGGATAATCTATAGGAGCCCTCTTGGAAGAAGAGAATTATGAGAGAAGAGAGTTAGGGGTTAGAATTCAGAGAGAATATCTTGAGAAGATCATAAGCTCAGAAATATGAGGTAGAATAGTTCTTTGAGAGAGATTGAGAGAGATTGAGAGAGATTAGACTCTGTTGTAGTCCAACCCACACATATTGTAATCAAATTTTCATATTAATGAAAATACAACAAGTTTTCCTGCACATTGTTGTTCATGTGTTTGTGTGTTTCATGAATGTATGTTGTAGATGTATGTGATAGGTTTCATTCGCAATAGGAAGGTATATTTCTTTATCTTTATTGAGGTTTTTACATTGTTTTGTATTCTTTAGACTGTGCAAGGAGTGCAGAACAAAACATTGGAAGTTCTATAGCCAACGCAAGGAGTGCACATATGACCTCTGTGGAGTCAGAAAAGAATGTACCATGAGGGCGAACTAGAGTGATAACAACTCAAGGGAAAACTCAAGGTTGTTGAATTCCTTAGAGGAGAAACTGTGTAGAGGAAGCACAGAGAGACAGATTCATTGAGAACTATGTAGAGCTTTGTCAAGTGGGCATCGAGCAGGTGCAAGCATGTACAAGGAGAAATCTCTATTGAGTTCAAAGAGAAGAGTATCAAAGAAATATACTGACAGAGTTGTTGAACACTCTGTAGAAAATGCTCAACAAGGAGTGATTTGAGCGAGAGGTTTCCAGGAGGGCACAAGAACCATTTTAAGGGATAAGAAGGGTCGAGACCCTTAGGAGAATGAGTAAATTCAAAGCTCAGAAGAGATAGAGTTAGCAAAAACACAGATGAGACCCAAGAATTTAGGCTCGTAGGAGAAGGAACAGAGGCCACAGCCTTTGAACACTTACGAATAATTCCAAGTCAAAAGAAATCCAAAACTCAGGAGGAGGAGCAACAACAACCGAAGGATGTGTTGTTGGAAGAAGTCTGGACCGTTAGATCATCGTACAGGGAAGTGAAAGGAGAGAAGAGAGGAGAGGAACATATCCTATCCATAGAATCTCAACGCAGAGGATAAACATTCATCCTATCAAGGCAAAGCACATGAGTTTTAAGTCTCTACATGCACATAGGAGCGAGGATTCACCAAATTCCCAAAATGGAAAGGAAATGTCCATCATCCAGAGGGACAGGTGGAGTAATATACACAACTCCAAAGAGAGAGCACTTCGAAATTTTGTGGTCAAGGAGAAAGATAAATCGTTGGATATCCGAAGAGTTGAAATATATCTAGGCCATTGGTTTCCAAGAGATATGTGTCGACAAATCTGAGACTTCAAGGAAACTCACTTCGAAGGATTTCAAGTGAGGAGTGTGACAAAATCCTGAAGTCCCGAAGGCTGAAGAAGATCGTAACCATCCATTGCAGAGGACACATGGTGAGAGATCAAAAAGTTTGGAGGCCTAACACTCTGAAAGGAAGTCGGAGGGAGAAGAGAATATATGGATCGTCAGAACCAGAGGGACGCGTGGAAGAAATCCATCAAATTTGGGTGAAAACACTCTGGGAGGGACGAGTGCACAGGAGTTTTAAAATCTCGAAGCCCAAATGGCCAAAGTGAATGATAGTCATTAGATTTAGAAGGAAACATAGCATAGATTCATGAACTTCGGGTGAAAATGCTCAATAGGCGAGTGTGCAGGAGTCTGAAACTCCCGAAGCCCGAAGTGTCGAAGACACTCATAGTCGTTGATCATGAAGGAGGTACATGTGAATAGATCATGAACTCATGGTACACAATACTCTGGAGGAAATCGAGCGTGAATTTGAGACTTCCGAAGGAATAAATCCCAAAGAGGACTAGGATCATGGATTTTAGGAGGAATCGTGGTAGAAGATCTACCATTTTGGAGAAAGTCACTCCAGAAGAAGAAGGAGGGTGTTGCACAAGAACTCTCGAAGGCCAGAGAGCTGGAGTTCATCTGATCCATCCGTTTTCTAGGGATATATGTCAGCAGATATTCCACTTCGGAAGATATCCATTTCAGAGGAAGAAATAGTTGATAGTTGAAACTCCCAAAGCCCGAAGGGAGAAATCAATCGTAGTCGTCGATTTGAGAGGAGGGCATGCGTCGATAGATCATGAGATATGGGAGTACGTGTAGAAGGAGGAAAAGGGTCACTGACTGACAGTTGAACAAGGAAGATAAAGGATAGATTGTATCCATTGATCAAGAGGCATTTCCTGATATTGAATATCAACAGCCACGCTTAATTGCAGGGCCAAAAAGTGCTCGGAATTTACAAATTTGAGAGCAGGCCACAGTCGAAACCACGGTATTGAAAAAGGGAAATGTGGCAATTGGTAGTGAATTGTGGGGAGAAAATAAGTGTGGTCTCAAACCAATCTTGGTCATGCCCACAATCACGTGTTTACGTGAGGTCATAGCCCAAGGTCACATAAAAGGAAAAGGGCCTAGTATAAGGTGCTAGCGCTCGTGAATTGAAAAGTGTCAAGAGCGCTAGAGAAAGGGCCCACGGGTTCCATAGGATCTGCACCTTAGGAGAAAAGGGGGCCTGTATAAATTGATTTGGGTTCAAGCAGGATCCTGAAGATTCAATCCGACTCAAGAGAATCAAATATCCTAGACTAGGAGGTTGCAGAACCCCCAGGAGGGGAGGGGGGTTGCATCAAGAGTTTGCCATACATTTGGGATTGTCGAAAAAACCACACTCGCATCCATAGAACATCGAGTGGATTCACCAAGTATGAGATCTTCATGTCAGTCAACAATGTTGATTGTAATATGACATCCATCCCTTCAAGGATGAGGTATTATGTGATGTTTCCCTGTTGGATTTCTATGATGTTCTCTTGGTCCATCCATATATGTGGAAGTGCCATGCTATTTATGAGTCTCGACCCCATAGTGTCATTGTTACTCTAGGGGGTCATCTCTACAGGATACCATAGGTAGTTCCAACTACTGTCCCACCTAAACAGTGTCGTAAGGTAGTATCTCATACTACAAAATTCAACTTCTTCACAATTTGTTCAAAAGGTGAGCAAAAGAACATCGCAACCACTGCACCCTCAACCCAAGAACCTTCTATCCACGAGAAGTAGGTCAACAATATTGAAGATCCACTTAGAAGTAGGTCAACAATATTGAAGAAAAGAACAAATATTCCTCTTCACATAGTCATCTCATGTAGCTATATTGGTTAAAAATGTCCAACCCCTTCTAGCCATAGGTTCGTGGAAACCTTCAAAAAGCCACGCTGGCACAACTTCTAGTAAGGCAAGAAACTCATCAAAATGAAGATTCAACAAATTCTTTCCCCTCTAACCTAAGAAATAAATGCAATGGAGACCATTTCTTCTAAGGAGGGAGGATTGATCCAGGTGGATATTGGTGGCCACCCACCTATTCCAACTGACTCAAAACAATTTTCTGGCAACTTACTGTGTTTAGCAGTTTTTCGGTTCCTAAAATTATGAGGTCATTTTGAGGTCCTAAATGAAGTTTTTTTGGGATCAAGCACCTCAATTATAGCCAAAGGATCCAATTGAGCCCTGTTGGATGTAGGCCTATCTAGGATTAAAGGCTATTTTTTGAGGGAAAACATGCAGAAGATAGCTGGAAGGAAAAGGAGAAGGTGTAAGAGAAGCATGGGAAGTGTGCATGCAAGGAAGACCTAACGATGCCAGGTTTAGGGTTTTTGTAATTCATTGTAATGGATGGTGAGCCTAGGATATAAATAAGTATTACTTAGGTAATGTAAGGAGGACAATGAGTAGAGGAGATATAGAGGATATACAGAGGGAGGAGGGAGTCTCGACGGAGAGGAAGAGAATTGTAAGAACTGTATGAGTCATTAAGCTAGTGAGCTAGAGAAGGAGTGAGTGACTCGATCCCAAGGGTTATATTGTAGGCTGAGGATCCTGGTGCAATCTAGTCAGCCTCAGGGATCGACGATCCTGTGGGAGAGAGGAAGAACAAAGATTGTAACGACACACGATGTGATATCTTTATAACCTATAATAAAGCTCGAGAGAGAAATATTTGTGGATGTAGCAAAAAGGGGGTGAACCACGGTAATACTATGTTATGTGAATGAATGAATGCATCTTTATGTATGATTAATTGAAAAATGTTAGATAAATGAAACACTAAGTAGATTCGGTATTCCACATGCATGCATCAAATGAATGTTATAACTAGATATGGGATTGAATGAATAAAGTTTACGGTGCACAACCACAAATCGAATTTATTCTCAGGTTGACCTGAGTATTTCAGCCAGCCATAGAGCTATCTCAGGTGAGACTGTGCAATACACTCTGGGTACTGCGTTTCCTCCTAGGTTACCAGAGGGGTCGATATTTTTAGAGGGATTTTGTTGGGAAGGTTACTAAATCTGAACCATGGTCAATATGTGAGGGTAAGACTAACATAAGAGTAGATAATAGAAAACCAACAAATGGTTATGTTTCCGGTTGTGTGGAAGAAAATGGGATTGAATATATGATATTTGGGGAGGACACATCAGAATAATGTCAAACCGGATCACAAGATGTTGAGAAGAATGAGAATTTGAAAAGGGATGCTAAGACCATGGAATCCCACAAAGGCAGAGATAGAGAGATGGTTGAAGACAAAGGAGATAGAGTTTTCATAGAAATATAACAAAAACCCAAAGTTGACACCACGTAAATATATGGACAAGTACGTATTCACCGACTTGCATGAATTATTTTTCTATGATTTCCCACACATATTGTAGGAGTGGATAAAATGATTGAAATACAACCATGCTATGAATCAGATTAGACAGCTAGAGCAGAATCCTGAAGAGATAGTGCAGCTACAATGAGTTGATAATAAGTTTATGCGCGCAATAGATTTCTATCTAGACAACATTGTTGTCGGATTCATCACCGAGTTTGCAGTATATACAACGAATTCCTACAGCGTAGATGAACAATATTTCTTGAAGGGACCTCTAGGTAGGTACATCATATCATTATATACTTCCATTAAGATATTACTATATAACAAAGGTGTAATGATGATGGATTCAGACAACTAAACTTCCCTGCATGCATGGGAAAAGGGGGGAAGCACTGACAGGGAAAGGAGAGATGGAAGGAGAAGGGGATAAAGGAAAGAAGGAGGAGGCCTTGGACCCCATTATGATGGATGGAGACTATATCAAGTAGATCATGGAAACAAATGGAAAGACGTGCAGTGGAGTACCCTACCAATATAAGGTGAAAACCAAGAAGAGAGTTGTAGTCATGGAAGGCATGGAAAGTGATGAAGATGAGGTAGAGGATCTCTAGGATGTGGAGAAGATTGAGGAAATCCTGTGCATGGCATATGAGAGGTAGACGAGAGGTATAATACATGAAATAGAAGGAAACACTTATATCCATATAAGTTTCAGTGTGGAACCCATAAACCCATGTGCGACTAATACACCAAGAAGAACACCACCATTTAGAAAACCGATTTTCGGGAGAAGGAAGACAACATGAAGTACATATACACAAGGAAAAACAATTGGGGGAGCTAGTTCAAGAAACCATAGTCAAGTATCTTCACCGCACTAAGGTAGTAGTTCAACATTCATAATGGTAGGACATGATCCAACCATCATGTTACCAGAATACAAAGGAGAGGCGTCAGAGGACCCAGAGAATAACCTTTTTATTCGTGAGAATATTTGGAAAGAAAAAAAGATCACATATGAGGATACTAAACTTGCATAGCTATCTATCATATTAAGATATCACGCACTATATTGGTACATGAGTTTAGCTGCAAATAGTCTGCCAGAGACAACCAGGACGATTGGAGATATCAAGAAGCTATTGAGAAATGAGGTCCAGAAGCCTAGTTCAGAGGATCAATACATGAACAAGATTATATAAATTATACAGAAACCAGGATAATATGTATGGTAGATTGACCAAAGATTCAAGTGATTGAAGGGGAAGATAAAATACGTCATGACAGATATGCAACATAGGCATATGTTCATCAATTCACTGCTACCACACTTGAAGTATCTATTGCGACAACAAAAGTTTCATATACAGGCAAAGGATTTACAGGGAGCCCTACAACTGGAAGAGAACCAATATTAGAAGAAAGATCTAACCATAGAGGAGTTGAAGGAGGATCTGAAGAAATTAATGTTCCAGCTGAACCAAAACAAAAGTAAGGACAAAAGAGAAGTCATTTGGTGTACCACATGTAGGACAAAATGACACCATACGAATTAATGTCCAACATTTACTTAGTACATGGACACAGGAATTCCAAATCCATTACCAATAGGAGGACTATGGTGCAAGATTTGTAGGAAACAGGGTCATGATCCATACCACTTCCCAATGATGCAAAAGTACCAAACAGTACCGAAGCGCTCAAATTGAAAATTTTAGAAGTCAGTAGGCCACAATGACAAATATTGCAGAACCATGGACTTGATGAGGGAAAGAACATCATATTCATATAGGGTGCAGGAATAAATAATGACTGGGAAAGCCACACCTCAGTTCAACCAAGAACCAACCCTGTACAACACTGCGCAGTAGTAGTACAACACTTCACAACAACAATATAACACTGCACAACCACAGTATAATACTGCACAACCACATTATAATATCACGTGTTAAAAATACAAGACCGTGGAGCAATAAAATAAAACAAATGCGGAAACAAACAAAAAAAAGATACAAAATACAATAGAGACACAGATTTATGTGGTTCACCCAGTGTGGGCTACATCCACCAAAGAAATTGCCAGGTCCTTCCTTTATTATTATCCAACAAATGAAGGTATACAACCTACAACAAACTCATTGTAATTTCCTCTTCTTTCTCTCACAGTCTCCTATCTCATAATACAATATTCACCATAATGCATAGCCACAATACATTTTCCTCATAAGAGAGGGTTTCCTTCTAGGGAAAAAAACCCTAACATAACTTCTACCGTTAGATCTATGACCTTATAATGAACGGTCCAGATTTACAATGAAATTACAATATATGTTTACAAGGAAATTTTTCATTTGGTGGATTCTCCCCCAAACCCCTATCAGGGGACGCTACCCCCAAACCTCTGCCAGGGGCCCGCTTTCCCTCGGTCCCCCCAGTTGAGGGGATAGACCCCCTGAACCCTACAGAGGAGGAAACCCCCCTCTGCACTCCCCTGCGTGGAAGAGTGTACATACTTTTGGGGTGTAAAGTCCTCATGGGGTATAAACACGGCTAAAAGCAATAGACCTCTGAATCAGGAAGATAATCAGGCTCCACAACCAACAATATCCCACTTGGAGACTGATCTCAACAAATCCACCATTGTTGTATATGTTGGACTATGAACCTTCTTGGACCTGAAAAATTTCTCATCTTCACCTTCATGCTTGAAGACCAACTAAAACTGAGCAGGAACTCAGTTTCTCCTTGGTTACTCCCTTTGTTAACATATCTTCAAGATTCTGGCTAGTGTGTATCTTTTCCAACTTCAAATGTCCATCTTCCAAGATGGATAATATGAAATGGTACCTCAGTTTTATATTCTTAGTATTTGAATGGAAGGTTGAGTTCTTTTCAAGATGAATGACACTCTCACTGTCACAGTACAACATGTTATTCTCCTGCTTCTTTCCCAATTCCCCCATAAACCTTTGTAACCAAATAATTTATTTACTAGCCTCTATAACAGAAACATACTCTTCCTCTGTTGTTGAAAGTGCAACAACCTTTTGCAGTTTTGAAATCCAACTTACTGTTGTTCCACCTATACTAAAAACATACCCTGTGGTGCTCCTCCTGCTGTCTTTATCACCTACCATATCTGAATCAACATATCCTTGTAGAAAAGTGTTTAAACCTCCAAAACATAATGCGTGAGTAGAAGTACCTCTCAAATACCTGAGAATCCACTTTACTGCCTCCCAATGTTCTTTATCTGGATTGTTCATATACCTTCTCACAAATCCCATTACATGTGCAATATTCGGTCTTGTGCAAACCATTGCATACATCAAGTTGCCACTTGTTGATGAATAAGGGACCTTGGACATGTATTCTATCTCCTCCTATGTCTTGGGAAACATTTCCTTAGTTAATTTGAAATGGCTAGCTAAAGGTGTACTAATTGGTTTTTCATTCTGCATTCTAAACCTCTCTAACACCTTCTCTATGTACTCACCCTGAGACAATGTGAATTTGCGATTTTTCCTGTCTCTTGTTATTCTCATACCAAGGATTTTCTTTGCAGCACCCAAATCATTCATCAGAAGTGAATTAGATAATTTCTTATTGAGCACATTTATATCCTGCATATCATACCTTGCAACAAGCATGTCATCTACATACAATAGAAATATAATATAGCTTCCATTTTCTAGCTTTTTAAAATAAACACAGTGATCAGAATGACATCTACTATAAACCTGTTATGTCATAAACCTATCAAACTTCAAATACCACTACCTTGGAGCTTTCTTTAGGCTATACAAGCTCTTCTTCAACCTGCATACCAAATTCTCCTTTCCTTTGACCTCATACCCCTGTGGCTGCTGCATATAAATCTCTTCCTCTAAATCCCCATGGAGAAAAACTGTTTTTACATCTAACTGTTCAAGATGCAAATCTTCTACTTCCACGAGACTCAAAATAGTCCTAATTGAAGTCATTTTAACAACAGGAGAAAATATTTCATCAAAATATATACCTTTCTTTTGTGCAAACCCCTTTACAACATGTCTAGCCTTGTACCGCTTTATTCCTCCATCTTCTTCCTTCAACTTGTAAACCCATTTATTCTGCAATGCTCTTTTTCCTGCAGGCAACTGAACCAAGTCCCAAGTAGGGTTATTTACCAAGGAATCCATTTCCTCCTTCGTGCCTTTCTTCCACTTCTTTTTGGTGTCTACCTGCATTGCCTCTTCATAACATTTTGGTTCACCAGAATCAGTCAACAATAAATAATACAATGAAGGAGAGTATCGTTCAGGGGGTATACTTAACC
>SNQJ01S0075712.1:29421-48806 GCA_010110895.2 Picea sitchensis
AACATAATCTAGAAAATGTTTCCTATGGGGTGTGGCATGAAATGAAGTCCCTGAATCTACTACCCACGACTCATAAATATTATCTACAGAAAGAATCAAAGCATCTTGTAACACATCACCTATTACATTTGCTTCCTAATTTCTCTCTTGTTGTCCATCTCTTTGTTTCTTTGGAGCTATGCAGTCTTTCTTCAAATGTCCTTTCTTCCCACAATTCCAACACTCTATCTTTCCAAGTCTGGATTTGGATCTTCCCTTCCTAGAATTCTCATGGTTCCCTGGGCCCTTTCCTCTATCCTTTTGTCTTCCCCTGTTCTCCATGTTCAACACATTACCTGATGTCTCACTTGTGCTTTTTCGTCGCATTTCCTCACTAAGGATAACACCAACAACATCATCAAATTTTAAAGTATTTGAACCAGAGGCAGAGTTGCTTACAGCCATGACCAAGCCATTCCAACTTTCTGGCAATGAGCACAATATTAGAAGAGCCCTGACCTCATCATCAAAGTCCACTTTTATAGAACTTAGTTGATTAGTAACTGTATTAAAATCATTAAAATTATTTGCAATAGACCCACCTTCTAACATCTTCATATTAAATAATATCTTCATTAGAAATACCTTATTGGACACCGAGGATTTTTCATACAATTTAGGCAATGCATCCATGAAATCCTTCGTTGTCTTTTCTTTCGAAATATTGAAAGCCAATGACACTGCCAGGCTCAACCGTGTCATTGCTAGAGACTTTCTATCAAGAATATCCCATTCTGATGCAACCACACTCCTCAGAGCATGACTACTCTCCTCAGGACCTTCCTTCTTCTTGGCCCAAAGAGCTTCAAGGCTCTTTCGATTCCCTATAGGGAATCTTTCTCACCCATAGATTCTTTTCGTCGCGCGATCCCCCTTCCTTAACTTCTCGGAGGATCGGAACCCGCGACTTCGCGCGTCCAACAGGCGAGCGCTACACTCTCGGATCCCCGAGACCTGATGCCTTAATCTACGTCGACTTCCTCCTCCCTCTATTAGGACTTCGTCTCTATCGCGACTTCGCAACTCGTGACACCAAACACTTCGGTTTTCAACCTCCGCTAACCAATGCACCGAAACGTCGATGTCGGGACTTTTGTGCTATCACGATCTCGCCACTCGCGACTTCACTACTCGCGAGGTTGACTGACTTCTACGTCGAACCCTGATACTCAAGACGTTGAAACTCGCGATCTCACTCCCTCTCGACTTGGAGTACCCGATACTTGGGGTCTCGCCTTACGAACTCCCGAGTTCGCGAGATCTCCCAATATCCGACACCTGTCCTCCACTACTCCGACTCCCTGTGGCCCACACTGTCTACGCAATAATCAAGATATCGTGTCTCGCAACTTCACGATTCCCGCTGCAATCGCTCGGAGCTTCAACTCACGATTACCCGATATGCGATGCTACGTGTAGATCTGACGGCTCCTTTTGTCTCAGATTGATGCTCTGCTCTTTCAGAGATTTGAACACTTTCCACACCTGTGCCGATAACTTCCTTGCACCTTCCCGAGATCCAACGATCCTCAAAAATTTTTGAAATCTCCTCCTCAAATTCCATCCGTCCGTTTCTTCCAAATGAAATCTACGAAACGACGAGATGTTCTTCCACCGAACTCGTCACCCTGCGCACAAAACCTGCGACGCTTCCTGAAACCTTCAAGGTACAACTTTCCTGCTTGGTCCTTCAACAAATTTGAAGGCCTACCCCTCTCGAGCTTCCTTCCAAAAAACCTCAGTCTCGTAGAGAGAACTTTGCACGCACTCCTTGCGGCAAATCTTCAACAGCGTCTAAGTGTTGAAGCTTCGACTCTGCACACACCTGCAATAGTAGTCTTAATTCCCTTTGCTCGGAATCGCAACTCTGAGACTTCTTATATCCTGCGCATGCCTTGCATAGTTCCGGTGCCAAATCTGCACTTCTGAGAACTTAGAAAAAAATTTATCTCTATCTGAAGCCCTCTGTCAACGCACTCCTTGCGAACGATTCGACTGCACTCCTTGCAGAAATTCTATGGCTCAAGATAGAGAAGTAATTGAAACTAATTTCTTGTTCCCTCAGACTTCACTTCAACCATGAAATCACATACACAGCATATAAAAGCAAATGTATGACAAGAATTAAACATTCATGAGCATAACAACATCAATACACACAGAGAAACAACACAAGCCATGAATTTGAATCAGAGTTCTTCTATTAATTCAAATGTCTGTACATGGGTGTTCTTCATACAATTCTCTACTTTCTCTTCTCTTCCTGCTTAATCTAATGTTACAATGATACAAAATGAGGGTGTCTATATCCTGTTTCCCTCTTGGACTCTACGCTATCAAATCTAGAATTAAATTCCTATCTACCAGCATTAAATCTATTAAATTCCTCATCTACCTAAGGACGAGAGCTATCTACTCAAGGTCCATTTACAATATACAAGTGCGCCTTCATAAATGGCTCATTTAATATTTGTGCCTCAATCCCAAAGTGTTTTCAAAAATTTAGTGCTGGCTCATCCAGCTGTCTTCCGCATCCACGCTGGCTCGCTTGATGTGTTGGCGATGCTCCTGCATCACATTCTTCATCCTTCATAGCCATCGACTTCTTTTCTACTCTTCCCAATGGTAGGAATAGATCCTTCTGATATAAATAATCTTTCATCTGCATCTTCCATAACTGGTAGTTTTGGCCATTAAATTTTTTGACCCTAAACTTTCCATCTTCCAACATTGCTCCCACTCGAACCAGAAACCCTCCTTTCCTACGAGTTACCTTTCTCTTTGATACCAGTTGTTATAAAAACAGGACCATGGAGCAATAAAATAAAACAAATGCGGAAAAAAAACACAGAAGATACACAATACAATAGAGACATATATTTACGTGGTTCGCCCAGTGTGGGCTACGTCCACCAGAGAAATTTCTAGGTCCTTCCTTTATTATTATCTAGCAAATGAAGGGATACAACCTACAAAAAACCCATTGTAATTTCCTCCTCTTTCTCTCAGAGTCCCCTATATTAGAATACAATATTCGCCATAATTCATAGCCACAATACATTTCCCTCATAAGAGAGGTTTTCCTTCTAGGGAAAAAAAACCTAACATAACTTCTACCGTTAGATCTACGACCTTATAATGAACAATCCAAATTTACAATGAAATTACAATATACTTTTACAAGGCAATTTTTCCTTCGGGGGCTTCGTCCTCAAACCCCCGTTGGGGGCCCACTTGCCCCTGGACCCCCCAGTTGGGAGGATAGCCCTCCTAAACCCCGCAAAGAGGGTAACCCCCCTCTGCACTCCCCCGCGTGGAAGAGTGTACATACTTCTAGGGTGTAATGTCTTCATGGGGTATAAACATGGATGAAAACAATAGACCTCTGAATGAGGAAGATAATCAGGCTTCGCAACCAACACCGAGCACTATAACCAGACGCCTCAGTATAATGTGTTGCAAGGGGATAATGATGGCTACATAGGTGGAGGTAGAGCAAGAGGAGACTTTGTAAGAGGTAGAGGACCAGTGTTATGTCACACCTGTCAACAACCATGACACTATGCAAGATAATTTCCACTTCCACCAACGACCTATATGTATTGTCGTGCATCAGATCATGACATGGAAGAATGTTCGACACTATTAGGGAAGATCCATGAAAAGAGGAATCAGAATAATCAAAATGTTTAGTGGATTTTTGTAGAAGCGAGGGATGAAGGGAGAAACATCAGAATAGTTACATGAGGAGGAGCTAAAATAAGAAACGACATAGTACAACAAGAGTCATTACAAAACCAATGGGTGAAGAAGAATTCTGAAATGAAAAAGTAGTTTGATGTGAAAAACGAGAAGGAAATATTCAATAAATATAGAAAAGAATTCATGTAGCCAAACATTGCATCGACATCAACTGCGCAACATAACAAGGAAGTACCAGAGTACAAGATTCCTCCATCGCTGGATCACACTGAAAAACCACAACCATTGGGACAAGTAAGTACCATTAATGTTTTTTTGCAAACCTATGTTAGATTACTAAATGATCCATCCTCTGTTAAAGTATTACAAAATATTCTAGAAATATGTAGCGTAGAAGAAGAAGGAAAGTTAGAACATAAAAAAATCAATTACCTTCATTCAAGGAGGAGAACACGTAGGGAATTCAAGTTGAATGCTAACATTGAAGATTTTAACATGGGAGATATCATACTAGATTTAGGATCTGAAGTTAATGTATTACCCAAGAATACATGGCAATGTATGTGAGAGCCCACATTAGGATATTCACCTGTTCAGCTGAAACTAGCAAATCAACACAAAGTTCTACCAATTGGAAGACTAAAAGGAGTAACAATAGACCTAGATGGAGTATGGACTAAAGTCGACTTCGAAGTAATTGAGATAGTGGATGGCACAAAACCTTATTTGACATTACTAGGCTTGGATTGGGCATTTTATAACCAGACCATAATCAACTTAAAGACGTGGAAGATAACCTTTGAGTCAGGAGAATAAAGATTCATTGTTCCATTGGACCCATCAGAAGGGGAAAGGTTCATAGAGCCTATTTTCTTAGACCTAGAGGAAATTAACCAATTGTACATAACAACTGCGTGAGATGAAAATTATGTGAACCCAACTATATATGGGGTACTCAGTTTGCGAAGAAACACCTCATGTGCATCGGACTCAGATACGGGTTTAGAAAATTGGCAACAGAGGTTACACGAAGTCTCCATAAGAAGATGCACACGAATAGACCGCACAATAAGATGGGTAGGCATGGAAATAAGGGAACCTCCTAGCTTCCATGGGGTGAATGACTTAGAATCATCCTTAACACAGTACAAATATGAAGTTTTAGAAAATCATAGGCTCTTATCCCTAGATATAGCACTCAAGGAAACACCTGCAAGATGGTGGGGTGTGCACAAAGAAGCAATGACACACTGGTACCAATGTAAGTGGTTACTGCGGATTAGGTTTGGAATAGAACAAGGAAGCAAACAACTAGATAAATATGACGGACAAGGAGCACCAGCATAACACTTGGAAAAATGTAGAACGCTATGGAGGATGACACCACTGGAGGAATGGCCTCATCATTTTGTTCACACATTATAAGGTATCCCAACAAACTGGTATACAGACCATGAACTACACAGAGGAACTAGGAGTTGGATAGTATTATAACATAATTTTATGGTCACTTTCTCATTTGAACATGAGAAACCCAACATAGACGCAAAACTTAAACAAATCATAGGGGTGATATTCATTAAGGAACCATAAGTTGAATTCATGATAGAGGAATAACAACAAAACATACAGACAGTAAAATACCTATTGTCATGCTACCACATGCAAGAAGAAGCACCAAATGAAGATGAACCACATGATATTTAGATTGAGGAAGTTCAAGGTGAGAGAGAAGTGGAAGGTCCACCTATGGAATCATAAGTAATTTCTACGTTTATCAAGGTGAAGAAATTCAACATTGGGACAATTGAGAATCCCAAACTGGCTAGCATTGGAGACTATTGGGATGAGAAAACAATGGAAAGTATAATAGAGTTACTGTGCGAGTACATTGACCTGTTCCAAACAACATTCATAGAAATGAAAGGCATATAATGAGATATAGGAGAAATGAATATACCACTCAGAGATGAGGCAAGACCGATCAAACAATGACCATACATACTGAATCCCATATATAAGCAAAAATTCAAAGCCGAAATCGATAGGATGTTAGAAGCTGGATTCATAGAACCTGTAGAGGAATCATAATGGATAATCCCGATGGTAGTTCATGATAAGAAAAAAGGGGGGAATATGAATATGTGTCGACTTGAGGAAGTTTAATGATGTGTGTTGTTGGCACAGGGGCAGACCTAGGGTTCAACGTTTCAACAAAGCACCACCAAAACCCTAACTACCGGCCCTTTCAACAACACCTGGGAAGCAAATGAAGTCTCACCTGAGGTAGAGGTGGGGGTGGTTGTAGGAATCAGGTGTCTGCAACCTTAGTTGGGACACAGATATGTGATTCTTACTCTTAGCAAGAAATTTTAGCATAGGTCATTCATCCATATTTAACCCTCATGTCACTCTAGAGATGGCATAGAGCACCGCAACATTCACTTAGATCTAGGTTAAGTTAGCACTTAGAAACAAAAAAATAGGTCTAACACTCATCACTTTCATATATGTCAAATCTACACCCACACATCTAAGAATCACAAAGAAAAGTGGATCTATCTAAGTATATCATAGAAAATCACATAGCATAATCATATCAAGCACAACACATGGAAAGAGACCAACACATTAGGTCGAAGCACTGAGCACAACACATAGAGTTATCATGGTTCACCCCCACCCTGGGGCTACATCCACAAAGTATTCTTCTTCTTTATTAGATTTGGTAAATTGGGTTACAACACGGAGCTCACACGTGTACTCCACATAGGACAGGAGATCTGTGTGCACCTCACCAGATCCTCCTTCCCTGAGTAGATCTAGCACAGAGACTTCTTACAATCCGTGCACTTAGCACTTACATCACTTGCATTCATCTCTACAAGTCGGTCACACAATATAAATAAAGCCTTTACTAACACTTAGCTTATCTTCTTCTCTCTTCTCATACATTGCCTAGCTACTTATTTATTCTTTACAAAATAGGCCTAAACATAGGTAAACCCATGGGCTGACATCCCATACCCATTACATTATCCCCAAAAACCCAAAATGGACCCAAGAAAGGAGTCTAGCTTCCACAATCTCCACTTCACATTGCGCTCCATCTTTGACAAGATGTAGAAGTCCAAAAACAGTCAAATATGACCAAGTGTTCCTCAAAACTTGGTCAAGGGCCAAAAGGCTCCCAACACTCACCTGTGACTTGTCTCAAGTCACTCTGGTCTAATCAATTCCACCTCGAATGCCTCGATCTTGGCTCAAACTACTTCGACCTACTGTAGTGCGACAACCTCTTTCTCAGTGAACTCCTGGATCACTGCGTCATTTATTGGCCCTTCCAGGCATTGTTATATGGTGATGAAAACCTGTTCAAGCTTGGTTCCCTAGATTTCAACTTTAGTGAATAGTTGGCATGCATTTTCTTAGATTGGTTGAAGTCAATGGGAGACTTCCATCACTTTACTTTGCATCATGTGTACCTGTTGTTGGGTGGTTTGTTGTTCTGCAAACCTCTTAATTCTTTTGACTAGGGTCAAGGCCTTCAGTTTCTCTTGTAGCATGTCTGCATGCTACTTTGCTTCTTGGAGTTGTGCCTCCAATACTTGAAAATATAGATTCTCTGTGAGTTTCTCATAAGTCTGGGCACTTCTAGCACTCAGCTGCTTTCATTCCAAGGAAAAGGTTTTTAATCAGCCAACTGCGCTACGGGCAGTTGCCTCCCTTAGATCCCTTATTTCTTGAGGAGTCTCAGGCATAGTACAAAGTTCCAGATCTATGATGTGCTGCTGAAGTTGTTGGATTACTTATTCCAGTTGTGCCACCTGTTGTGGGACATGTTCTTCAATATTTACTTCTATGACCATCACAGAGTGAAGTTCTTTGTGAACCCTTTCCTGTACTTCAAGTTTCTCTGCTAGAAACCGGTCCTTGCTCTGCTGTAACTGTGCTTTTTCCTCATCCCACTTCGCTTGCAGGGAAATATTTTCCCATTCTGCCTTACTTTATTGTTCTACAAGTGCTCTCTGTACTTGTATCAAAGCCTGGGTGGCTTTCATTGTGTCTTCTTGAGCTCATCAAAGGTGAGCTTCGACTTTATCAGCGATCTGGTGTAATTGGGTGGGCTCATCACCTATTCCTGTTGTTCCAATTGTCAAGGGCACATTAGAAAATGCTCAGCTAGGTTGGAGTGCTTGCTGCACTTATTGAAGTTTTCTCTTGAGTTAGCTGAATAACTCCTCCTATCTTGCTTCTTTCTTTTCTGCAATATCTAGTGAAGCATCATTCAGCATAGCGATTAAGAAGTTGAAGTCGTCCGATGTGAGGGTATTCTTAAACATAATCCAAGTGACCTTAGTTTTCTTTCATGATGAGGGATTTGGTGGGGTAATATTCCTTTTCTTAGTGGGATCCTCCTCCTCTCTAGGAAGAGTAACCTCTCCTTTGTTTTGCTCAACCTCTGTGCCACCTAGTTCTTCACCATCACCTCCCTACACAGGTGAGATCAAAGTAGTCTTCGTGGATGTGCTATGGAAATCTTGAAATTCATCATCCTTCTTGGTCTTGCTTGGTCTAGGTGTATCTGGCATAGCTTCAGGGCTTTCCACGTCAGACATTTCTGTGGGGTCTACTACAACAAGGAGGTTCGCTGACCATTCCTTGGTAATCTGCTCCAAGTCTTCTTCTGTCAACTTGTAGTATGATTGGAGCTGCTATTTGTGTTCATCATCATGCATTGTGATATAGGTGAAGTGGTGGTACATGTTGAATTTTATCAAAGGTCTAAACCTATGAAGTGTGTTTGGGGTGAGGCATGGTGTAGACTGGATTTCATTCTTCAATTGGTTGTAATAAGCATGAAAGACGACATTGGACTGCCACTGATTGTTCATGTCACTGGAGTACCACAACGTACAGAACTTCATGGATAGTGGTTCGAAGGGTTCAATTTCCGAAAAAGTGGTACCTTTTGGTAGCTCCCATGCGATGAAAGAAATTAGGATGAGCAACCAACTAAATTGGAACTCGTACCCTTGGTCTTGCACTTCTCTGCAATCAAGCTCTAGCTGGTTTACAAGGTATTGCGCCCAGTTCATCTGTAGTCCCTTAGCGCATTTCCTTGCGAGGTGAACTACGAATCCAGTCACTTGTGTTGGTCTATTTTTTCAAACTAGCTTGCCCACGATCACCTGACAGGAAAGGTGCTCGGTCTGAGATCTTTCCAGGGTAAAATTCTTGTGGGTCAGGGCCTTCCATACTAAGGCCTGTGATCCGATTGATCAAGGTCGGATCCACAGTGATGCGACGGTCCAACCATAAGTATCCTCTGTGGTAGCAGAACAACAGCAACTTGATGCATGCGTTGACTTCCTAGTGTCTGCCGAAGTGCGGGATCTTCATTACATTAAGCAGTGTGGACTGCACGAGGTTCTGGGTCCATGATTACGGGACAATATTAGAATTCTTTCCTTTGGTCCTGGTTAAGTACTTATGTAGGGCTAACATGTTGTAAACCTTACAATCTTGAAGGTTAAAATCACTAAATTTCAGTGTTTCGAGCTTATCCTGGTCAGCACGAACTGCACGCACCCCTTTCGAAAGGTATGCAGTGATAAAAGTGTACTCAAAGTCACAAGGTACATTGTCACGATTGATGGCACTACTTAGAGGTGGTAAGTAAGTAGGTAGAATGTGTGGGATAAGCTTGGCATTTGTGATGGCATCCCTTTTCTTGGTCCGTTTCTCATCGGTTGACCAAGATGGACTGACACGAGTAGTGGAAGGGGAGGCATGGGGTCCTCTCGTTGGCAATGCTTGGAATCCTATAGATAATTGTCACTCCAACATGACTCTCTCAGTCATTAAGTCAATCAAAACTTCTTCAACTACTTTCTCAGCAACGCTGAGCTCGCCTGACATACAAGCTTGGGTCAAATTAGCTCAGGTGTGAAATGAATGCAGAGACTATAGTGAACGGTATGGGAACAAGGAAATGATCACAGGGTGAATTAATATAAGGTTTCGGGCTTAAATTCTCACTTAGAAAAAAGTATTCTCAGTGCGTGGTGTGACGAACTAAGTAGGGAAACTTAGCAACAGTCTTCTTGTAATGGGTATGAGGCTGCATTGACTTATGTTCTGTCCATAAATGCTTTCCGACCCGTTCGGAGCGGTAGTCGAACGGTTATATTGACTTTCAACGACTATATTACTTCGCCTCAGTGAAGTGGCATATGTTGTTGTCATGAATGACTTTAGGGGCTAAATTTCTCTCATGGGCTAATTTTCCATGGTTTTTCCAAAAATGAGATTCACTATTTTAAAAATGATTTGCCCAAATTCTATAGGATAAATTTATTTTACCTTAAAAATAGCCAAACTTTAATAAAAACTATATAAAATACTTAGAAATTTGAATATTTTTTAAAACATATCGCCAAACATTTATAGTTGACATATGAAGGATTAGTAATATTCGCCAAGGTTTCTACATTTTAAAATAAATTTCCATCCTTAAAATCATCCCTGGTCGTTGTTCTGATATCCCGATGAAGCTCAATTCTTGTGGTTTTCCTTTTGCGAAGTTTCCTCTGGAACCTTCTATAAATTTTCGATCTTGGCTCTCTTTTTACTTAGCTTCCTAGCCTTCTTCCCCGTGAGCTTCATCTCAGTCATCCTTTTTCCATTCTAAGCCTTATCTTCTCTCGACATAAGCACTTCGTGCGGTTGAGGTTCTTTCTTCAGATCCAAGGATAATACTCCTTCCTCATATGGATTAGGCATTTTAGTCTTCTTTGGTTCTTATAACACTCTTATATCTTTGACACCCAAGTCCCTGGTGTTCAACAGCTGAGATCTGTTCTCTTGTTCCTCCATCAAGTAGGCGATCCTTCTAGTCATAAATTCCATGAGTTCTTGCTTCTTCTGTTCTAGGGATTCCTTTTCTTCTTTTCTCTGGATCTGGTCTTTTTCAATCCAGATCTTGCCTAACAAAGATGTAAATGGGGCATGGTCCTTAATAAATCTAATGACTTTGAACTCTTCCTCTATCGAAGCTCCATGGGTACTCATAGTTATCTGGGTAATTTTGCCACATAGGTTTACCATTTTTCATTTAAACAACCCTATTCTTCCTAGTGAAGTAACCATAGCAAGCCTTCCCAGGGTTTCCCAAGTACTTTTTGTCATAATGTTCATCTGTGTTTCCTCATCTAGAGCATAGTCAATGTTGAAGTCTCCTATTCTTACTTCGAGTTTCTCCTTTTCTTTGAAGATCTCTAACAAACTGGCATCTTTATGTTCATTTAGGGTTTCTTTCATTTTCAATAACATAATCTCTGATTCTTGCTGGGGTTCTTCTATAATCTTAGTTTCTTGGTCTCTGTCAGGGTTTGCTTGCTCCATATTTATCTTTTCAATTCTAGCAATCATTCTAGGGAAATCCAGTACTTCATGGTCCATAGCCTTACAATAGAGGCAACTAGGTTTTCTCCCAGGGAATTTCTTAGCAAGATGACTTGGTCTTCTGCAACTGCAACAAAGAGTTAATCCTCTCTTTCTCTTCAATGATCCCAAACTCTTCCTATACTGCACGCTAGGATCATAATGGCTAGCCTGCAAAAAATTCTTTCTAGGATCATGCATCCATTTGTTAGTCCAGACATTCTTTCTATGCATAGGTATAACATATCTATCATTATACTTATCAGATCTATTCATATTAAACTTTCTTTCATCTATTAATTCCCTAGTTTTTAAGCTAGGAAAAAATCTATCAAACATACCTAGATCCATGCTCTAGAAACAAAAAATTTCACTTATCTTACTTCTACAAAGCACAAAGCTTCTAGATCTAACAACTTTTGACTATTCTTACCTAATTAGGGCACAGAGCTTACAAATCTTACCTCTTTTCTGCAGATCTGACTTATTTCTTTCAGAATTTTCCACTTTTACTTTTCTTAGAGCACATAGAATTCAGATCTCGCTTCTTTTCTTCAGATATGATCTTCCTTTCTTCAGATATGACCTTGTTCCTAGAAAAAATCTTCATAGGTCGAGTAAAAAGCTGCACACTAGGGCAACAAATCTATGCATAGAGCTTCCTTTTGCACAAAGTTTCTTCTTCCTCAGTTCCCAGCAATCACAGCTTCAGGTCTCGACAATGGAACCATTTGTTGGCACAGGGGCAGACCCAGGGTTCAATGCTTCAACAATGCACCAAAACAACCCTAACTACCGGCCCTTTCGGCAACATCTATGAAGCAGATGAAGTCTCACCAGAGGTAGAGGAAGGGGTGGTTGTAGGACTCAGGTGTCTGCAACCTTAGCTTGGACAAATATATGTGATTCTTACTCTTAGAAATCACTTTTAGCATAGGTCATTCATCCATATTTAACCCTCATGGCACTCCACAGATGGCATAGAGCATCACAACATTCACTTAGATCTAGGTTAAGTTAGCACTTAGCAACACCAAAATAGGTCTAGCACTCAACAATTTCATATATGTTAGATCTACACCCACACATCTAAGAAGCACAAAGGAAATTGGATCTATCTAAGTATATCATAGAAAATCACATAGCATAATCATATCAAGCACAACACATGGAAAGAGACCAACACATTAGGTCGAAGCATCGATCACAACACACAGAGTTACCATGGTTCACCGCCACCCTAGGCTACATCCACAAAGTCTTCTTCTTCTTTATTAGCTTTGGTCAATTGGGTTACAACACATAGCTCACACTTGTATTCTGCATAGGACAAGAGATCTACGTGCAACTTGCCAGATCCTCCTTCCCCAAGTAGATATAGTACAGAGCCTTCTTACAATCCATGCACTTAGCACTTACAACACTTGCACTCAGCTCTGCAAGTCCGTCACACAATATATATAAAGCCTTTACCAACACTTAGCTTATCTTCTTCTCTCTTCTCTTACATTTCCTAGCTACTTATTTATACTTTACAAAATAGGCCTAAACATGGGTAAACCCATGGGCTGACATCCCATACCCATTAAATTATCCTCAAAAACCTAAAATGGACCCAAGAAAGGGGTCTAGCTTACACGATCTCCTCTTCTCATTGCTCTCCATCTTTGACAAGCTGTCGAAGCCCAAAAATGGTCAAATATGACCAAGTGTTCCTCAAAACTTAGTCAAGGGCCAACATGTGCCTACTTGACCCATTCCCTACTCCCTTCACATATGAAGTGTTGGAGAATGTAGGAGGACAAGAATCTTATTCATTCACCGACAGATTCTCAGGATACCATCAAATCAAGATAGCACTAGAAGATAGATACAAGACCACTTTTTTCACATAATGGGGATATTTTTTTTTTTTTAACAAGAACGGTTATGTTTCATTAGGCGGGATTCTGGCAAGCCAGAATCAAAAAGTTACAAATCTGAAGAAGGTTGGTGACCTCTAACAATGCTTCCAACCTTCTTGTGAATGTCTTGGGAATCCAATCCCATCTGCTTCTGGAGCTAATTCCAAAAAATGGCAAAGGTTGCATACATTAGTAAATTCTCACAAACTGTGAGCACAATAGAAGACAGAAGCAAAACATTAACCAGAGGAGGGTGGAATTTTCCTCTTAATGAAGGGGTCCAATTGTTTCTGAGAGCTTGAAAAACTGTTGGAGGCTGCCTCCTTTTCTCTACGTGCTTTGTTGGTCTTTCGTCCTCGGGTAAGGGGTGGAGACGGGACTGAATTGTCTTCAGGTTCAGAAGTTTCCACAGAATTGCTAGATGGGACTGAAACAGTCAGACCTGCCGAGGCAGAGGGATCTGGAACTGAAGCCCTAAATTCTCTCGCTGCTACTGGGCCTGGGGGGGTGGAGTCTGGAACGCTTTCATCTGCTGGAGGATTTTCCTTCACTTCTGTTGCTTCTGGGTCTAGGGCTTCATCTTCCTTCAACGCATCAAAGATGTTTTTATTTTCTAGCGTTGCCTCTGCTGAATGCATGGCCTTTGGAGCTTGGGGTAGCGGATCCTTTCGCCATGGTTGCCTTCATCGATTAGGAACTGGCTGAAAATCATCTTCTTTGGCTGGGCCCGGCTCCTCAGAGACTTTGGGGCAGCTTTTTGCGAAGTGACCATATGCATGGCACCGAAGGCACTTAAAAGGGATCTACTCATAGTCCAGCTCTTGGATATGGCACCATTCCCCCAAGGAGAGCTTGATGGCTTCCGGTAGGCCTTTCGCAAGGTTAACCTCAACACAAATACGAGTGTAGGTAAACTGTTCCTCTTTCGGTTCCACACTGTCCAGGAAACGCCCAAGCTTGTTTCCAATGTCCTCTAGAGAGACTTTCCCCCAGAGATGTATGGGGAGGTGAGGCAGCCTAACCCAAACAGGGGTTGCGGTGATCTTGGCTCCGGGATTGAAGTCAAGAGTCCAGGGGGCTAAGAACAGTCCTCTCGACCCCATGAAATAGGGTCCAGATATGAAAACTAGATCACGGTACTCTTTCCTTGAGAAACTGAAGACAAAAAAACCCTTGCCTACTACACTCTAAGTAACTCTTCCCTGTATCAGCGGCCTCCATCATTCTGCAATCCATGCCTCCACCATTTTGGGGCTGGGCCATAACCCCGTAAACTTTTCGATGAGGGATTTTTCTGCCAGATAGAGGGAAAGGTTGCAAGGCTCCTCTGGAGAAAGCTCTAGAGAAGGGATCTCCTCCATCTTCTTAACGAACTTAGACGGAAGAGAGGGCTTGGATTTAGGTCCTGCCGAATGGACTAATGCTTTGAAGGCTTCCAAAGGATCTTCCTCGTTCACAGCAGTCGGATTTGGAGCCATCTTGGCAGGGCGGCGACCACTAGAGGCTAACCTTGCTCCAGATCGCGTGCGCGCAGGAGGGACGCGCTGGATACGTTGAGTCATGCCCTGTATGCTGAGAGAGCGATGGGAACCTAGATCGACAACTACAAACGAAGCACATCGTCCCTGCAAACGAAAATCCAGAGCGATGGCTGCTAGGGTTTGGGCCCTAGCCGCAATGGCATTTCGTCTCGATCCATTTTCGTCCAATACCTTTAAAGTTGAAGGACATGGGGGTCCATTGAATGACATAATGGGGATCTTACTAGTATACAATCATGCCATTTGGATTGAATAATGCCACCAACAATATTTTCCAGAGTAGTCATAGATGCATTTAAAGAGTTTATCCACCATTTTCTAGAGGTATATTTGGACAATTGGATAGTCTTAGTCTGTTGAAAGACAATGTAGATGTAACATCCCTGGCCACCCATGGCCAAGCCATGATAGGCTAGAGAACACTTACGTTCTCTCCGTGGAACATACTATAATATACCTAGTTTCAATTCTGAGCTATGCCACATACAAATTTCTAACTGCATGAAATTAAAAATATACATACACGCAGAACTCTTGCGGAATTATTATATATAAAATGTAAACATAGAAATACATCTATAAATGAATGAATCCATACTGAAATAACAATAAACGCATACATGCAGCATACACAGAAAATACCCATAAAAATAAACACGTAAATAACATTGCAACATGTAAATTTATCACATAATTGGCACTTATCTTGGTAAGAATGTCACCAACTGCATGAAGACCTTCCATGAACCTCCCAAACTTAGACCACACTATTCATCACTCTCAACAGTGAGTCACCCCCGAGTTGGGACTAAACTCTACCTGGGTAAAGGGATTCCTAACCAGGCTATAGGCTCATGGAAAACAGGAAAGACTTCGTCATAGGTGCCTACTCAAACTAACAACCTACAGTCTCTCATTCCCCACATGCCTATCCCACCTCAGGAAGTGTGCCCCTTCTCTGATCAACAGTCCTTCGTCTACCCCACTTCCTTTCGAAGGCTTCAACAACAAGCTAGATAGGAAATCTCAGAGCCATGTAGTTGTAGTTTAGCACCTTGTTGGCAGCCAATTCAATTTTTTCTATTGCCTTAAAAGCTGCCTACACCTATGTCTCTTGAACTTCAAATTTCTGTCGCATTTTGCAAAGAGGCGATGTTTTCATTTCAAGCAACATTTGCAAATTGGTTTCAATTTAGTTTTCATGAATGAAAGCGTGAAAACTCCTCCATCGTTATTTGGACTGTCATGATCTGCTCATTGATATTCTGATTGGTACTTACCTTTGGTTTATTTTTAGAACTATGTCCATTTTCCTATTCTTACTTTGATTGCGCAACTGGATTTTTATTTAATTGATAAGACATTGAGCATGTTGATTGAAGAATTATACTTGATCATATAGGGGTCATGGGAGATTAAAGGTTTTTATATAATGTGATCCTTACTACTATAAGCTCTTGACTTATCGATTTTATCTATTGCCACCATGTTTTAAAAACTTTTGATCAAAACATTGGATTATGCAAAAAGCGCATGGGTCACATATGAGTTTGATTTCATGGCAATGTTTGATTATACACATGGCGCGTTGGTGAAACATTTGGATTTTACTTTGGTTTGAATTATACTATGGCTCATTGATATATGGTTTTGGTTTTACATTGATTAATGGCACGTTGGTATGATTATCCACCGCTCGAAATTTCGGGTTGGCCGATTAGCATGGTTTAAACGATATGATGAGTGATTGAACAACACTGTACTGTGTCATTAATATGCTGCATGACGATGATAATCCCACCACCTTCACACGCATACATTAATTCATTCCCCTTTGAGCGCTTGCAACTGTTAACCCTATCGATTTTTCTCCTGTGTATTGTTATGTTCAACCCAAACCCTACCATGCACCCGCACCATGGCTCTGATCGTGAGAGCTGAACCCAATGGTAGCCAGGCATTGTTGATGTTCGATGGTGCTTACAGTGACTTGGAGGAATTCGGATGGCTCCTGTTCATACGAAAGTTGGATGGCTATAACCCTAGCATGGCTCGGCAATTTGCATTAACCTTTGATGGTTGTCGAGCCAAGGTTGGGGATGTGCAATTGGAAATTGATGAGCAATTTCTTAGTTTGGCTACCGATCTGCCTGCTACTGGACAGAAATGGTCAAAAAATTGCAAAGTGGAAGATGTCCCGTGGACATTACTCTTCCAGTAACGGAGGTTGAGTTCTTGTGACAAGGGTTTGCCCCCAAATATGCTCAAGCAACGCTGGCATGACTTGTTGATGGTAACCAAGCAGTTCATTACCTGTGAGGGACGGTATGGTTTCGTTTTCTTGTACCACCTTCGGCTACTTATGTTTTTCATGGGCTATGAGCTTAATATGCCTTACTACTTGCATGGGAGTCTGTTTAAAATGTATAAAAGGTACAAACGGAACCAGTCCGATAACAGTCTTTTTCATTTTGGGTTAGTTAAAATGCTTATAGTTTGTAAGTTGGGGTTACACCGAGACTGTTGGGAGGATTTTCTTAAACGCAATAATTTTGGTGACTCAAGCCCACCACAAGTTGACAAACTGGTGGTGAGCGAGAGCAAATCAGTACCCCCTGTGCCTTACAGTGCTCTGTTACCTAAACCCCTACCCGATTCTCCTATTGACCTACCCGGTTCTGTGATCAAACATGTCGAAGTTGCTAAACCCATGGCTAAAATGCCTAAAGACAAACCCACTGCCAATTCTAAAGGCAAGAAAAATACCCGGTTAATCTCTCGCATGGCAAGGAACAAACAAAAATCACCTGCCAACCCCGACCCTATTATGGTGAGTGAAGATTCTGACTCAGAGGTTGAACGTTACCTGGCAAGTGAGTATCCCTATTCAGAAGGTCTGTGTGATAAACCCGCATATGATTTTGTGAAGAACCTACCACCTTGCTTGCAAAATGATCCTAATTATCCAGGCATCAAAATGCCTTGTGAAACCCCAGGTGACTCGTCGAAACCCCCTCCTGCTCTAGCTGAACTAGTTGCTCCACCATGTGATCAGTGTGGCTCATGGTTGGAAAGGTATTACCTCGATGTGCCAATGATGCAGTCCAGAATTCATGCTCTGGAGGATCAAGTTGCAAGGCTCACCAGTCAAAAGGCAAAGATGCAATCCACTGACAAGAAACAGCGAACAATAGGTTCGATTTTGTTTAAGAACGTGGAGTCGACTACAACAGTCGTCAATTCAAAATTGGCGTAGCTCGAACAGCCACACTGGTATGAATTTCACCTATTTATATGACCTACTCATAAACTCTGTTTACATCATGGATCTTCTCTGTCACACAAGCATGCACTATTGTATATAATTTTGTTTTGATAAATCAATTTTTATTATCGTTCAAGTTTTGATTGGATTTGGCTTTGATTCGAGTGATCGTGAGATAGATTTGATTTGTTTTAATTTAGCTTCGATCGAATACTCTGTTGATAATCGAATTTGTTAATATTTTCTAAACACAGGCTGTTTTGGTATTCCAATTTTGAACACAGTCAATATCCCATTTCGAATTGGTTATATTCTATGCGATATGGTTGGCAATTATGGTTAACTGTTGTGATTGTATATTTTATGTCTTCTGACCAATTCGAATACCATTCTGTTATTGCATGACCGAATTGTGAATAGATACGAATCGTAGCTGTCATACCCAATCAAATCGATTCAGACTGTGTTATCAGATTGCAGCAAATATATCGTTTAAATTCAATTTGAGAAATGAAATTAACTGTATCCAGTCTCACGATTTGTTTCTATAATTAAACTCATCCATATTTGTTTTGATTATTTACCCAGTTTATATTATGAATTATGTTGATTCTGTCACGCTCTTGTCTGTTGACTGTGTGGTGATCAATAACGAAATTCGTTGGGTCGATACTCATTGAGTATGATTTCATTTGAATACAATCGAAACAGTTTACCTATATTTGCACTTGATTGAATGATATCAATTTATTACTATGACTATAACGAGTCAATGATGGTTGTGATTGACTATCTGTTAAACTATGTGACACTCAGCGACCGAAGTCTATGGCAAAGTTTAGTGGATGTTGTTATGCATGTTTCATTTTGACTATAATCGTAACAGTTTGGTATTTGATTAAAACAATGTGAATTTTATGCACAACCGTAACCAATTGATTATGATTGTGTTCGATTATAACTATATCGATTTTGATTACATCACGATTTACTTGTAATTGCATTTGGATATGAAACAATGCGGTTATTATTTGACCCGATTCTATGGCAACTAAAAACAGAGCATTCGTATCCTTTTTCGATTGCATCCTTTTCGATTTGGTTTGATTTGAATAATAAATTTGCTTGAACCATTAGTAATTCGATTTTAATGTTCATTAAAAGTAAATTGGATTAGATTGTTTTAAAAAGATTTCGTTTGATTTCTATCTGGTCCTGTAGGCTATTTTAGACTAGCTACAGAATCAGATGATTCTGTAGCTAAGTCTGTAGGATCAAATTTTTATTATTTTGTTACTGAAATATCTTTCTAATTGGATATTTGTGTTCTATTGTAGGTAAATTCGAATTGCAGTTGAGTTTAGAAGCAGTTAGGGGATATTTCAAAGATTTCACTTGCATTTTAGTTGCTTAGTTTAGTTGATTTTGGGATATCTCCCAGATTATGTAAAACAATTTGATATTATCCACAAGGAAGTTTTACCTTGT